>VYXF01011207.1:0-12152 GCA_013397295.1 Polioptila caerulea
GTGACCCCTAGAAATTCTTTCTGGGATTTAGATTAATTCTTCTTCTTTAGGTCTGTATTGACACAAAGAGATAGTAAAATGGAAGGATGAATTTAAATAATTGAATTACCTCGTAATTATTTTTGTTAAATGGGCAACAGTCACTTAATTCTGAGTTCGAGACTCAGAACTGTAGAACAAATCAGGTTAGAAGTGACCTATGGAGGTCATCTGTTCCTGCACCTTGTTTGAAAGACACTCCTGAGGCAGTACTTCCAAAGATGGGGAGAGAGTTCACAACCTCTTTGTGCAAACTGCTTGCCCACCCTTCCATTTTTCTGGTATGTTTGAACAGGAAGCTTCGTGTTCTTTTTCACAAGTACTGATTCATTTGATGATGATACTGTAAGAAAACAGAAGTGAATTGACTGCATGGGCTGTCAGAATAAAACTCAGTACTATTTGCCCTGTGCTGTCCTCTGAAAGGCAGAAATGGAAATATCTCAATTCTATCACCCTCTCCTGATACACAATAAGGAGCAGCCCCTCTAAACATCTCAATGCCCCATTTCTAGATTAGGTCCAGCATGTCACAGAATCGCAGAATTGGTCATGTTGGAAGGGATCACTGAAGGTCTCCTTGTCCAACTCCCCTGCTCAAGCAGGGTCCCCTCGAGCACATGACTCAGGGTTGTGTCCAAACTGCTATCTCCAGTAAAGGAGACTCCACAACTTCTCTGGGTCATCGTTTTTCTTTACTTAGTGCTCTTGGTAAGCACTAAGTAGAAAGAGTGGGGGTTCCTAGCATTTTAAAATAAGTGTTTCTTTACTGATTCTTTTAAGGCTAATAATATAGTTGCTTCTATGTTTCTCTGAGTGCAAATGAAAAGTATGTAAGTATATATTTAGATGATGATTAATGATAAGGAAGTGCAATTGACATGAAACAAAATTCAAAGCAAGTTAAAATCATCATTCATGAGAGAAAATGGACAAATAGTACTGAATTAAGTAAGCATTTTTCCTCCCAGAATTTTAATCTAAGGTTAAATTTAAATCTGGGGTTGGTTGATCTTTGTAAGTTTTTTTTGAAAGAGTTGTACATTGAAGAAACTAGATTTATGTAAAATGGTAATCATTCCCCTTTAAACCAGCTGTTACAGCTGCACAAATGAGCTCTCAAACGCTCAGGTGCCTCATTGTTAGCCCTGACAAAAAGCAGCAAAATCTAAGTTAAATACAGTGTATGTGCATTTGTTGATAGAGTTACATGTGGAAATGAGGGTTAAAATTGGTTAATACTGAGGGATAATGTTGATTTTTTGTATAAGCTTTGGGAAGTTTAATTTTTTTTTTTAGATTGGCTTCTTCACGCTAGTCTCAAGAGAACAAAAAGTGTGTGGAGAGAAAAAGTCAACCGGTGCTTTCATACTGGGGATTTTTTTTCTTTTTAGTACCTTAGTCTCAGTATGAAAATGGCTTTAAAAGGCTCTGCATAAATTATTGTGTATCTGCCCTATGTGGAATAGCTTTTTATTTGGACTAATTGAAAAATGAAAATAAAAGCATTGACATTACAACAGTGAAACATTTCAGCCTTGTTAATACTGTTCAATGATGTGGAAAACAATCATGAAGAGGGGAAAGCTTTTCTCTACAGAATTTCCATTAAAATATATTTCTCAGCAAGAACATTTAATGCTGTACCTTAAATATCTGAATATGTCAATGCTAATTCCTATTAAACAGAAGGCTTGATTAACATGGGCAATTTCAGAACAACTTATTTTTCTTATCTTATCAATCAGTTATTGAGCATGTCATGCCCAAAGTGCCATTTAATTTTTCTGTGCTTACAGCTTTCACTGTGAAGCCAGCATCTATTCCTCAGAGCTACTCAGTGGATACAAATGCAAATGCCTTAATTACATTAATTACATATGTTTGCATACACACGTGATAAGAAGCTGGAGAGTTCCTTGAATATTTCCTAACGCCTATTATTATTTCTTGCTGCACCCTGTTATTATCATTACAGTAGGATTTTCTCTTTCTATTGCTACCTTGAAAGAAAACTTGATTTTGTTTTATTTTTTTTTCCCTTTTTAAAAAAAATACTCGCTCTTTTCCAGGTTAATGTGGAAGGTGTCCACTGTGACAGGTGCAAGCCTGGTACATTTGGTCTCTCTGCCAGAAACCCACTTGGCTGCAGCAGTTGCTATTGCTTTGGCCTGACTACACAGTGCAGCGAGGCAAGGGGGCTGGTCCGCGTGTGGGTGAGTAGGAAACTGCTGAGCCATGTAATGCGATAATGTTGTTTCCTGCTGGCATCTTTTAGTCAGGCACTGAGAGGGAGCTAGGAAATGGCCAAACATTTAAGCAATCACTTTCCTCTTTATGCTCTGAGGAGTGGTGGGAGCGATGTGTTCCATTAGACAATCCGGGTCAAGACATTAAAAGGAAATAAGTAGATAAGAAAATGAGTGATAGGATAGCTGACGTCCAGCCAAAGTAAAGCTATTAAACCCCAAGAAAGGGCAAGCTAGTCATGTGGGGAATTATGCGGTCTAATGCATTGCAACATAATCCCTGGTACGTGATACATAGTTTACCCAGGTGTATTCGGGGGTCACAGATACTTGTCCAGCATAAATTTCCCATAGTTCAGTGAATCTGTTTATTTTTCCTTGTTGGTTTTGATTTTTTGGTGGGATTTTCTTTTATTTTTAAAGAAGAGCTTATTGAAGGTATATATAAATTCAAGCATGGAAAGGTATAATCCATCAGAGCAAACAAAGGGCTCTACACCTGTTTGTGGAAGAGAGCCTTGAGACCTATGCTGGATTGATAAATAAGGCAGACTGGATGTCTCCATTCATCTGTACAGCAAGGACACAACACACATTGAGACTGCTCCCATGCCAATCCCTCAGCTGCATTCTGGAGGAGAGATTTCTAATGGAAAATGATTAGTTCTGTTCCCATGTATGGTCAGTCATATCTCTGCTCAAAAGAATGCAAACCATAGAAGGAATGTCTGCCTAATGCAAATCAGCCAAAGCTCCAGACTAGTCATGTACAACCATCAGTTAGATAAGGATACTTTAGGCTGACATCAAGTTAATCTCTCTTGCTTAATATGTATAGCACTTATTCTCCCCTTCACTGTTCAATCCTGTAGCACCTCTTTCCCTTCCCAGTGGATGAAGGGATTTATTACCATCTGGCCCAGTTTTTCTCATTATTTCAGTTTTGCCCATCATATGCTTCTAGACTGGAGATGAAAGGCTGTAGAAGGCTGACAAGTTATAAAATTTAATCAAGTTCTGTAACAGCAACAGTTCTGGAAAATTATGCTTTGACCTTTGTGGCAGCACAAAGCAGAAAAAATTTAAACCTCCTGATTATTTTGTTTCTCTTGATTAATTTCCTCTGGTATTTTTGCTAAAGAATCTAAAGAAGCGTATGTCCGTGTCGCATCTACTATTTGGTACTCTCATCTATTTCAGAATTGATACAGAACTCTAAAATAAGTGAGACTGTGTTCTGCCAGGTGCTAGTGGCTATTTTGGATGCTCTCAGGTGCTTCAAATGACATTAGACTTGTTCAAACAAGCAAATCCTGTTTTACATGACAATAAGGCATGGCTGATGAATGATCTGAAATTCAAATGTGTTAACCCTTTTCTTGGTATCTAAACCATTAAACTGTAAAATACAGTTATGACACAAAATCAGTGAATCTCACTTAGGGCTGACAATGTTAGGAGTGCCTCCATGTCTGATCACTCCATAGATGCTGCTGTAAATGGAAATACCAGGATACTGAAAGTACAGTCCAGGTTTTGGTTGATTGCTCGTTACCTGACTCCCATCTCATGACCAGTTGGTTGATGGTGTGACTATTACATACGTTTGTTTCCTTTGTCTTCCTCACTCCCTGGGAGTAAGCAATATTGATACCAGCCCTTTGCATCTGTTCACATATTCCCTGAGATACTTCCATTAGCACAGAATTACTTAGACTGTTACTACAGTTTTTGATCAAAATAATGATTTCAGTATAATGCTAATGAGACTTTGTCAACCAGTCTGAGAAAATTACAAGCATATTAGTGGCATCCTTGTATTTTTTAAAAAAAGCTGAATCTTAGAGTTACAAAAACCTCCACTGAAGCCTCACTGTCTGCAAATTGCCTGGAGAAAATTTAGCTTGAATATTGCATAGAAGTATTGGGCACTGTGTTTTACAGCTCCAGTGGTGTATAACTAGTGGTGAGAACTCTGCTTCTTTGTAAGGTAACATCTCACAATCTGAACAAAAGAGGCCTGAGACTAAAATAGCACTATGAAAATCACTTTGATAAAATTCATGGAATCACTTACTGATTAAAGTATTTTAACCAATGCTGCTGCGTTCTTTGTTAACATGAGGACAAGGTGCAAAAGGCTCAAGGGGAAAGTCATTATTAACACTGTTCATACCTGAAGGAGTAGCAAGACTGCTTTGTGACAAATTGCTCGTGATGTGAAATGAAATTACCTAGAAGTAATTTTTTAAAGAGCTAGAATTTAAACTTCGTGGGGAAAAATTGAGCTAATTTTCTTCTTGATTTTTTTCAAATATGCATAGGTGACCTTGAAGCCAGAGCAAATGATTCTGCCACTGGTGGATGAGAGGCTTCAGCGTAGCACTCTTTCAGGGATTGCATTCCAGCCTCCTGAAATAGTAGCAAATATAGAACAGGTGATGCAGGATCTTCGGTCAGAACCTGTTTACTGGAGACTTCCAGAGCAGTTTGAGGGACGAAAGGTAAAACTAAAACTCCACTGAATACTGGCTTTCTTTCTTTTCCTTTTAATTTTATTTTATTATTTTACAGTACCTTTTTTCCCTCCCAATAAGCATGTCTTCACACAGTGGAAAATACTTCAAAAGAAAATAAACGCTATTCCATTATTAAAAACTGTTTGATCTGTTATTATGGAAATTAATAAAGTAACACGAACAATAGTTTACACATTAATATGTGTAAATATCTATGTTCTATTTCTCCACAGGATAAATTTTTTCATAAAAATATTTTTTGAAAAATTAAGCTGCAGAAATTTAATATAACACTCTTGAAATTTTTTGTTTCTCTCATTTTTAAGCAAAAAAAATACCTGATATTTGTAGATTACATGGGAGAAAATGATTGAAAGAACCATCCTTTTGGATGTTGTTATGCACCTCTGTGACAATGGATTTTGCACTTTTGATATTTCTTAGCTTAGTGGAACAGCAAGGCACATATAAGGAAATAGATAACATATTGGTTTTATTGTAATATAATAACCAATTGTTGATGAGTGTTTTTGAACACAGCCCTTGTTCCCAGATAGTTCCACAAGTACATATTGCTATTTTCTACCACGCATGCATTCATCAGGATGTGCATAGGTGCAGAGTACATCTAGCTCCTTTCCAGGAATTTATTTTTAGCTAACTGAAAATGAGATTTCTTTTTGTGCTTTGCTAGCTGACTGCTTATGGAGGGAAACTGAAATATGCCATCTACTTTGAAGCACGAGAAGAGACAGGTTTTACTACTTACTCCCCACAAGTCATTATAAGAGGTGGACCTCCCACAAATACGAGAATTATCGTCCGGCATGTGGCTGCCCCTCTGATTGGTCAGCTGACAAGGCATGAGATAGAGATGACAGAGGTAACATTGCCATCTGCTTTTTTAGCCCGAAATTTAGGCACATGGCTCTTTTGAATATTGGTAATAATCTGTCTCTCGTGTGTCTGTCTTTCAGCATGAATGGGAATATTATGGTGATGACCAAAGAGGCAGAAACCCTGTTATCTGGGAATACTATCATGGTAACCCAGGTCTCAACAGGACGATGTCTCAGGCAGATTTCACCTGGAAACCTTATGGAGATGACTCAAGACCAAGGAGAACTGTATCCCGGGAAGAATTCATGAATGTGTTGTATGATGTTCATTACATTCTTATCAAGGCGACTCATGGCAATATCATGAGGCAGAGCAGGTAACTCTTTCATGCAGTGATCTGAAATAGTGCAGTAGTCAGATAACCTCATAGACCTCCCAGCTACTCCCAACAGAATTTGTATTCATGATACCAGCTATAAGCCTTTGCTGAGAAGGAAGAGCAGAAGAAATTCACATTTGGCATAGTGGAAGACACAGAAGAGGAAAGTTTTATGCACTAGAAGATTTAAATCATGCTAAGCAGTGGAATCTCTATTTTCAGGATCCTAGAACAGAAAACACATGTAGGCACACACATTCTGAAACAAACCTAGTGTATTTTTTGAATAAAGGTCTACTTTACAAAAACATGGTGCTATAATTAAATATAAATGTTAGCGCATGAAGGCATTTCTCCTGCAGGTGGAAATTAAGTACATTAGGGTCAGATTCAACATCTTCTAATCAATCTATTAATGAATCAGTTTTCCAAGGAAATTAAGATAACACTAAATTTCAATTGGACATCAGGCAGCAACATGACAGGAACAGAACAAAAATCTCTGCAATCTAAAGGTCAGCTGTAAGATTTACACTGAAAGTAGCAGTCAATTGAACAAACAATGAACAACTGCTTAGTTATCTAGTCTTCAAAGAGGAGCCTGTTGTTTACAACGTATCACCAGGTGAACATGATTCAGGAACAATATTCTTGTTGAGAAATGTTAATTCTCTGTCTGCATGTATAAATAGATCTGGCCTGCAAAGTGAAAACCCAGCTCTTTTATTTCTACCCAACACTCATAAAGCCTAAGCATGAAGTTCTGGTTAATGGAAATCACAAAAATAGTTTTTAAAGTGCTCAGAGCATATCAGTGGCCATCATGGCAGGTTAGAAAATATGATGTGTGAGAGAAAATATAAAGAACTAGACAAGTTTAGAAACGAGAAATTGCTTTAAAATGCTTGAAATGTTGTCACAGAGAAAAAGGAAAGAATGAGTTCTCTGTTGCCATGGTGGGTAAGTCAGAAACAAAAATGAACCTAAACTTCAGCAGGAAAGATTCACATTAGACGTGAAAGATAAACTGCTGGTGGTATAGAAGTTCTAGAATAGCTTACACAGACTATTACCTAAAGTTTTTAATAATTAATACAGAATATCCTTTGCAATCAAAATTTATTGGCAAGGGGATGGGAATAATCAGAGATAAATTCCAAAGGTCTCCAGAAGTCCTTTTAATGATTCTGTCATAGAAATGATAAGCTAAAATTATTTCTAGGTTTCTAGGGTACAGATGGGTCTATAAGAGCCTTGCCTTTAGAGTTTGAAGGTGAATAGTATGGGCAGATACCGTGCAACTTCACTGCACTGTGTGACAGAAAACAGTCATTGTTTCTGCTCTTGTTTCTCTTTAAAGTATATAATTCACAGAAGAGTATTCACATAGCTTGCCCTGGCTAGGTGTTAAATATTAGTAACAGATGCCATAAGTGTTTAACATTACTTTAATTTATTTTTGGCATAGTCCATTTAGGATATTGTATTACAAGCAAGGGGATTCCCAGGAAAAGAGTTTTGAAGGTATCCTCAATGCAATGTGGAAAATTTGAGAAGCATATTCATGTTTCATGTATGTTTCTCCCTTCCCTCTAAGCAGTGCAGATCTTAGTTCAGCTGTGGAAGCAAAAAGCGAGTAGTATCTCAGCTGGAGCATCAAAAGGAAACTTATGACAGCAAAGCTGATTTTGTTCTGAGGGGTGTGTGTGACTCCTGTGGCTGCACTGCACCCACTTTTTTATCAAGGCCACCCAGTAACGAGGCAATCAAAACAGGAGAGGACTTTTCAGTTCCAAGGCAGGTTTGTAAGGTGTCACTTAAAGAACTAGAATATATTTTTATGGCACGGCATTTCATAATGTGAAATTTTATGGCAGCAGAGCTTGGCAAATAGTTCATCTGGTCTTTCTGGTAACTCTCCATCTGAAGTCATAACCTTGCATATAATTCTGTATTTGATTTTGAAAGAGGTTATGTTACAATGGATTTTTATGATCTGTCTAGTCACAAAGTTAACATTTATCATATGACATCTGAGAGTTTAGGTAGAATATAGCAGGAATACATTATTTTTTTTTCAAGTTAGCACCTTTAATGATTTCAGTGGAAGTTTTATGTAAGGCTGAAATATAAATCCCCAAAAATGTTTTTAAAGGTTAGTGGAATATTACCTTGCAAAGAATTGAAGGCTTTTATTAAAAATAAGCTGAGGTACTCTAAAAAACAATATTTGTACTCAAATTTAAACATATGTTTGAATTAAATGACTTACAATAAAACATTTGTTTAAATAGAGTGTGTTGTGCTTTCCAAATAAGGACCCTATTCTAAAATAGTAAAGCTTCTCTTTCCACTCAGCTGTGAATAGTAGAAAAAGATATATAAAGCTAAAGAATCTGCATATGGGAGGAAGAAAAGATATATATGAAGTATTTTTACATTTTTTTAGGTTTTAATAGTGCTTTAATTTCAATTGCAAAGTTTAAAAGCTGCAGGTAAGTGATAAACAACAGGAAAAACACTTTAAAATAAAATAAAAGTAGCAGCAGCAATTGGGAACATAAAAATAGCTTCATTCTAGTGTTAGCACTCTATTAGCTAAACAGTTTAGTAGCAATGCTAATGTTGTTTCTGCTTCCAAGCTGCAGCGTTATTAGTGATTTAGAGGTTTCTGCTCAGAATCCCAACCCAAACATTTTTCTCCTGTATTGTTCATTTTGTTGCCTTCATTTTCACATTCAACACTCTAAATGGAAACATTGCTTTTATTAGATTTTGTTTTGCAACAGGGCTGTAATAATAAATTTCTTGAATTGAAGTATGCTTTCAATTTCACTGCAAATTATTTCAATATTCCCAACAGTGATCAGGTAGCAGTTGTTTGACTGCTGCCTAATAGACAGTTTCCAAAAATCAACCAAGCTTGACCCTCCTTAAGTAACATTTTCACACAAACAATAGAGTGTACTGCTGTCTAAATACAGCTTTATGATAGTAAACAGTTTTTCAACTGTGCCCTCACATTTGAGCATGATGGAGAGGCAGATTTCATTTTCTTTTCCCATTAAATGTACAGAGATTTTAATGTAACTTTACATGAATGGTTCTCCCCTCTCTATTTTCAGTCTTCTGTTTTGACCTGACTTTGTTTGCTTGGGGGTTTTTTTGTTTGGTTTCTCTGCTCGACTGAACCCCTTTCTTCAAGTAGTAAGAAGAGAGCACAGAGTTTAAGTTACTAGATTGCTTTGGGGATTTTTATATTGACACAAGGTTATCCAAGATGTGTGGGTCTGGTCATGTAAGCTCAGTCACAAAATTTTCATCTAGTTGAGCATTTGCATCTAATGAGCGTTTGCATTTCCTCCATTCATCCTAACATTGGTACCTCTATGCCAATGAGCAGGACAGCATCACTTAGTCCCTCAGGAATCAAGGTCTGGGAGAAGTTGAACAGGCTGTGAGCATGAGGAGGAGGTGAGCAGCTCGGTGAGCTCCTCTCCATTAGCACTGTGCTCAGACACTGAATAGACTCTGCCCACGTTATTGACATTTATTTGGCCAGTTAGTCAGACAATCTTTGACATTTTATCTTTGGTTAGCATTATATTTGAAGCTTTAAAATTTACACTATTCTGCATATTTTTGTTTCTCTGAGGCAATAGGTGTTCCAGATCTTAGCATTCATTTAAGCAAACTAACAAATCTCCAAAATAAAAAAATAAGCTTGAAGTACAGCATTCTGACACATTAGGATTAAGTGTATTTCATTAGATTTTCTATTTGTTGTCTTTGTCCATGATGTACTGAACCCTATTTAGCAGGTCAGCATTCATGCTGGAAAGACAAGGAGCAGTTGGGATGCAAGGATATTATTATTATTTTTATTATTTATACGATTTTTAAAATGTTTGGAAAGTTAAAATTTTAGAAATATATCCCTTTCTGATATTAGCAGTCACTTCTGTAGTAGTATTTCATGCTTGCTTTAAGTTGTTTGTTTATATGTCTAAATAATCCTAAAGAAAGGATTAAAAAAAAAAAAAGAAATTATATCTGGCTACTTATCTTAAAATTTCTGCTCAAAAGGCAAATGTCCAATATTTTTGAAGTCTGTTCTAGAGCTTGCTAGGCTGCTTTAGTTGCTGAGAATAGATATTATTTCATTTTTTAAATAGTTGCCTCATTAAAAGCTCATTAAGAGAACAATTTTACCGCCATACGCCTGAGAGTCATCAATGTCTTAATGAGTCCCTACAAATGAAGAATGAGATATGAATTTTTGTATGTTAACTTTTGTTAGTTTGGCTGAAAAGAGATTAAAGAAAGAGACAGAATCAAGCTGGAGATTTAGTTAGTTAAACTATTGCCTAGAACCAGAAGATGAGACCAGAAGTGATGTTAACTTTGTAGTTTCTTGGAATTTGCAAAAACCAGTGTTGTTTATCTGCTGTACATCAAGAATCCTACAGACAGCCAAATGACACTGTTTCCTCCCATGCCAGCTGACTGTGAAGTAACTGGGTTTGAATTAATGCTTGACTAATCTCATTAGAGGTGTTTGCTCCTCTTTCCCAGGATTTCTGAGATCTCACTGGAAGTTGCTGAAGGTGGCCCCGTGTCCGGGATGGCTCCTCAGGCTCACCTGATAGAGCAATGCGACTGCCCATTGGGTTATTCTGGTCTGTCCTGTGAGGTACAGTACTAACCTGACTCCCAGGAAAAGTCTTTGTACCCTCTCTGGTCCTTTCATTGGCAAGGTGTGAATAGTAATTGAGTGTGAATTCATTGAACTGGCAGCAACTCTCCCTTAATTTAATTACTTATTTTCTCTTGCAGGTATTTTTCTCAGAGGGAATTTCAGCCCTATTTTTAATTGCTACTGGCAAATATGCCACTGCAACCATAGCAGTGACTCAAACTCTTAGAATGCAGGAAAGTGAGCTTTACTGAGACAGCATCACTGAGGCTGAATTGTGTGACTAAAGCCAACAGATCAAGCCTTTTTTGAACAGATAATGTTATAATACTCTTGTAATAAGTAAAATATTAACTCACTGAACACCGGGAGAAAAGTGACTAAGTGACCTGGGTGGTCCTTATCCATTCACTATATTTATTTCTTTTTTTTACCATTTTATGCTAAAGATTGCATATTTCAAAAGTACCCAGGTGTTCTAGAGGATCAGCTGACTTCAATATGCTTTTGTAAAATGGAATTCATGATAGGTAACAGAGAAATGGTTTAAGATATAATACACTGACTGCAGAATAGAAGTTAATATTTCTGACTGTCCATGCTCTTAATCATGAGACTGCCAATCTTTCTGTGTGCAGAACACCATGATTTCATTTTTAATCAGCACAAGCAATTCTGAATTCACCGATTGCAGTTGTTTGGTGGAGGTAGCAGGGAACAATACGTTCAGTATTCTGCAAAAGCCTCAAACATCTCAAGTGGGATCTTCTAAGGGTTTCCCCCAAACTTGCAATGGGAGAAAAATTGGAGTAAAGGAAGGGAAAGATAGCGTGTTATCTGTGACAACTCTGATCCCTTTGGATGTTATACATTATTGTGTTATGCAGCAAAGAAGTCAACAGAAACAGTAAGTCTGTAGGAAAGGTGGGCAAGAAAGTGAATGAAGTAATTTTCTTTACACACTATTTCAATAAGAGAATACACCTGAACTTGTGTAAATACATGGGAAAATAATGGACTCCAACATTTGCTTAGAAGTACAGGTTTTGGGTTTTTTAATTACAATAGCAAATTGAATTTTTGAAGAAAAATATATGATAATGTAATTAGAACTTTTTTTAATTCACACCCACCAGGTGCTCAATAAATGTCTCAATTGCAACCTTCATACTTCATTCTTAATTGTGTAATCTTCACATACTCATTACTTAGCTTATTTTTAGTGTGCTCAGTGAAGGTTATGGTGTGTTCTGTGAAGGTTTATTTAATTTTAGCAGGAAAAATAATCTGAAACCCTGGCATTTTTTAAGCAGGTGTTAACAGGGTGTGTGTGTCTGTGCCAAGTTTTATCCATATAATAGCATTGTGAAGACTATATGCACAGCAGTTTTTACTAGAATTGGCATTTATTTCCCCTCTTTTTTTTTTTT
>VYXF01011207.1:12170-60425 GCA_013397295.1 Polioptila caerulea
CCTTTTTTTTTTTTTTTTTTTTTTTTTTTTTCCCACATCTAGTTGTAGGCTGCAAAAGCAGTGGTAAGAATTTTCCTAATGGCTGCTTCTGAAAAACTTCCAAACTAGCAATTAAAAATATAAGTCTGTTTTATCTTTTGTCTGCATTTTATTTCGTCTCAGAAATGCTTCGATCAAAATAGGTGGTAGGACTGTCAATGGTATATCATAAAAAAAAAACCCAAGTATTAGTTTTGTTTGAGGATGCACTATGTATATATAATTTGATTCTGAAGTCATTCAGAACTTGTAAAGCTGTGTTTTCTACCTTGTTTGGACAAGTATGCTTGTGGGGATAGAGAGGGAGGGGAAAAAAGGATATTTTAGTAAGAAACAGAATTACTTTCATTTGAGATTATTTATCTAGGTTAGAATTCTTCACGAACCATGAAAAAGAATGATAGACTTTTTCTATGCTTCAGGGAACTTAATGTGGTAAAAGTCAAAATAGAAGGGGAAAAGCAGAAATGAGTTAAGATTAATTTCTTTGTGATTCTAAAGAAAATAATTGTGTTTATACTTTTTCCATAACATAGACTCCTGGAGATTTTGGCAATTATTATAAAATTGTCGGAGTGGTTATATATAGTAAATCTAGCATGTCAGCTAGTGCTTCACTGTAGAATCCTGCTTTTGGTCACAAAAATTACTTACTCCAGATTCTCTTCTGGTTTATTTTGCATCCATTTTATTGCTATTTGAAAAGTGTACCACTCCTATTCTTTCCAAAGAGCAGAAATTGTGGTCATCGGTAGGAAACAATCTCATCAGCCTCACAGGCTCCTGACACCACTAGGTGGTGGGATTTATACGTGGGACAAGTGACTTCTCTGTAGACGCTTACCCCTAATGGTCTCAGCTGTCAAAATGTTCCTATTTGTGTTTTTATGCTGCTGTAGCTGTGTGCTTTCTGAGAGCTGTGCAAGGGCTTCCATACAACTGTGTAATAAGCCTGAAATAAAGATCAAGTGTTTGATCTTGCATGTATCAGCTTTGCTAGCAATTTTTGGGTTATTCTTGGAATTTTATTGCCAAACTGCAGTAGAGGAGACTTAGTGATGGATAAACTTGATTTGGAGCTGATAGCCTCGCGACTTGGAAAACCTTTAACATTTTGAATTCTGTACTTTTATAGTCTTTAAATTATATAGCTATAAATAATGCAGCCATTTTCTTGTTTATTATTCAGCTTTTGCTTGTTATCCATCAGGTAGTGTGTAGGCAGATACTAGCTTGTCAAATCTGAAAAACATAACAGAAATGAAGGAAACAGAATCACCGTGCTTGCTCTCCACAGTCCACGCAAAAAAAATTATTTCGAAAACAAACTGTTTTCTTAAGTAATGAAAGGAAAGATGCCTGATGCACAGTGAGAACAAAAAGGTGTTCTGCATCTGAATGAAAGATCTCTCAAGCTGTGGTATAAAAGCCTGATGCCAGTGGAGTGCTCCAGGGATTTTTCAGCCATGTTTCCAATTAGGGCTGGCTCTTGTTATCTGTAAAGTACTGTATATTGTTTGTAACACAGCTGGAAGCCTGTCAGATTCTTTTCACAACTTGTAAAAACTGGTGATTGGAAAGATGAGCTTGCAATGCTCCCCATACACAGTCCACTCTGTAATGATCTGTTTTCTTCTGCATCATTTTCTATTGTAGTCATGCTCTCCAGGATTTTATAGGCTTCCATCTCCACCTGCGGGAAGGACACCTGCTCAGCCCTTAGGCACCTGTGCTGTATGTCAGTGTCATGGACACAGCACCATGTGTGACTCTGAGACATCAATTTGTCAGGTATCACACTTCTAAACTTTTGCACCAATTAATAGTAATGTAAAATTCCTAAGTTGTGCTACTAAACTAAAAAAACAGAAGATGATATTTTAATACAATTTTGCCTAAATAGCTTAAGTGTCAAAGTTCAGGGAGAGTCATAAAAGCAAACTTTTGAAGTTTTCTGTTCTGATTCTTTAGAGTTCCGATTATGTGGTGCTTTTTCACCCCCAAATTACTATTTGTGTAAAAAGAAAAACTAAACACCTGCAAAATAAAGAAACAATGTAACATGTGTCATACAGTAAAGAAAATGCTGCTCTTACAGGCAGTAATACATGTGACCTGGTACAGTAAGTCTGAATTTTAATTATTGCTCCTTCTCCAATGGCTGGAACAAAGGAGGGAAGAAAGGATGAATGGGATAAGAAATTCTGTAGGATACGTCTGGGTAGCTAGAGACCTGTATTCTTTCTCCTTTGAAGCCCATATAATACTCAGCAAGCATTTGACAGAAGCTTAAAGCAAGCATTCCCACTGAGAGTCATATCAGGGAAATTATGTATTGAAGTAAGTTTGAATCCCTAAGGCTGTGAGCAGAATGTTGTCTGCCTTCTTGTAATTATCAAATACAGCTTTCATTCTGTCTCTTTCCTGGGCAGGATTGTCAGCACAATACTGCTGGTCACCACTGTGAGAGGTGTGCACCGGGATTTTATGGCATTGTCCAAGGCTCTCCAGACGACTGTCGGCCCTGTGCTTGTCCCCTGTCCATTTCTAGTAACAAGTAAGTCACCAAACTCATGCTGCAGAATTGCCTTTCCAGCAAGCCAGAGCTTCCTACTGGGCTCCCTGTGTCCTTTTTCAGATGGCTGGCTACAGAAGAATAGCCTCATGGAAGCTGTACTAAAAATTTCTTATCTACTTCTGCTAATTGATCTTCCTTTAAAAGTCAGAAATTGCTCCCCTGCTAATTTGTGATGAATAAATTAATAAGTGCTAGAAAATGCAATACTCAAGATAATGAGTGTGTGTTATAAAGGTATTCTCATAAATGGAGCTAGAGCAGAGCCCAAGCACAACGTAGCCACAAGGGAGCTGCAAAAAGTCTTATATATTATGTTGGTATAAATGTGTTACAGTGCCTTTCTTGCTCCATTGTGGAATTTATTGATTCCTTATTTAATGTTACATGAATTTTAGGCAATTTGTGAAAGATAGAATAATTTAAAAGCATTATAGTTATTACAGCATAAATTTTATTGGTTGCTTTATGCTAATGAGCCTTTCCACAGTGCTTCTGTATGTGTTCCCAACAGATGATACTTTAGCACTTGAGATTTGTGTGTTGTTTTGCTGAGAAGCTCTTAATGATATTTGGCATCATACTGTAGTAGCTCTGAACAGGTTTGTGTTTCATGATTGTGCTTTTGAAAACCTGGAAGTGTTCCGTAAAACCATTTTTCTGTACTTTGTCTGGCCTTTAGGAAGTTTTAGTGAGGATTTCAGTCAGTATAGCTGAGAATTTAGGCGGTTTCTTTTTCTTCTGACTTTATTTTATCATTTTGGATTGGTCTTGGGTCTATTTTGAAGGATAAAAGTCCTTTCTCAAACATTATTAAAAACATAATAATCTTTCATCCACAGAAAGAGTTTTTAAGAATATTTCCAAATCTCAGGAATTTAAAGAAATATCCTTTATCTCAGAAAGCTATAATGCATTCTTAACTATGAGTTTTTCNAGAAAGTTATAATGCATTCTTAACTACAAGTTTTTCTGAGGTTTGCCCATTTCATGAATATTTTCTGTTGCAACTTAATCATGTGTTCTGTCTATTAGTATCAGAAAAGGACATACAGCTTCTCAGTTTTGCAAATCAGCAAATATTGGAAAAAACTTTTTATGTTACTAATTGGCAGTGTGAAAGGCTACAAATATTCCATCCTATTCTTTTTTTTTCATGGCGCTTAGGAACCTTTGGTTGCCCAGAAATACATGTGTCAGATCAGAAAATGAGCAGGGGGTCTTCACCTGTTGTTTATGGCCCTGTGTTACAAGAATTTAGACATAATCTCCACACTGTGTTCCCGAGATCATTTCAGTATCTTATCTAAAACCTAACATAAACTCAGGAAGTAAGTGTTGCTGAAGTGCTCTACAGATGAGAAATGTGTGGACTATGGATAGTATGTGTACACATAATCATAGTATGATTTGGGTTGGAAAAGACCTTAAAAATCATCTAACTCCAACCTTCGTGCCTTAGACAAGGCCACCTTCCACTAGACCAGGTTTCTCAAAGCCCTATCCAACCTGGCCATGAAGACTTCAAGGGGTTAGAGCATCTACCACTTCATTGGGCAGCCTTTTCCAATGTCTCACCACCCTCTGAGTAAAAAATTTCCTCCTAACATCTAATCTACATTTCATCTCTATTAGTTTAAAACCATTCCCTGTTGTCTTATCTCCATCTTTTTTGAAAAGCTCCCTTTAGGTGTCCTTGGTGCACGCTCAAATCACTGAGCTGCCTGAGGGAAAACAAGCGAAGTGCCCATACCTCATTTAGTCACATAGCCTGCATGGCTGTGGGTGTTGTCACAGCCTTTTGTGTCATCCTCACATGAAAGGGATCATGAGACTCTCTTGTTTCATGAAACTTCACAGGAGATAAGACAATAGCATCTAGTCTGAATTTAATAAAAACACTAAGTCATGAGATAGTAATTCAATTTCTTAGTGCTGTTGAGAAAGGAGTCAGATCTGAGCATGTCCGGGAAGAGAACTGCTTGTGTTTTATAGAGCTTAACTCAGATGTGTCTAGACACCATGGAAGGAGTTTCTGTTTCTGTTAGCTGCAGCCATCAACAACTTTGGTAGCTGTATAGTAAATATAGAGACTGACAACTGTACATCTCACTCATGTTAAACCTAAAGGAAAACACTATTGGAGAGAGGGCAGGTAACAACTTGTTTCAAATGTGTGTGTAAGTCTGTCTGTGCATGTCCATTTTCCAGTGCTGATAGAGGACACCTGAACAATTGGTTTAGACTACATGCCTGACTTTTACATAGATAGAGTGACATAGATTCATTCCATAAAGCTACAATATTCGGTGGAAAATCAGACCTTAGGTTTGTACCTTTTGCAGATCAGTTAAAGCTCTTCAAGATGCTAATAAGGAAAAAAGTATACCTGCAGCTATTTCATTGTAGTTAAGTAATCATAATCTACATGAAATACAGATAGCTAATGAGCTATCTCATTAGCTTGCTATGTCATGACTGATACGATAGTGTTTGCGAATGGTATAGTGCAATTATTTTTATTTATGAAATTGTTTAAAACTCCGCTAAAGTTTTAAATACTGTGTTTATACTGCTGTACAATCAGCAGTCAGCTTCAAACGTGATGAGCTGGGGAATAAAAAAAAGAGAACAGAGAGAATGAATTGTTCCTAGCATGGATCTATTTTTATGGAGTTGAAAATGTGTTGGATAATGAGTTTGTGAGTAATAGATCAATTTGTTTACATTTTTTGCAAAGGCATAATTTCATATACTCATTCAAGCACTATTGATTTAATGCATTATAAGCAAGTTAGATGAGGATGCTGACTGTACTGTACCAAGAAGGAGCCCTGGGCTCACCACTAGCCATCTCTGTGCTTTTCTAGTTCTTCTGCTGCAAAAAGCAGAAAGAGTTTCATGGTTTTGCAACATCTTAATATTTAGTTCTGTTCTTTTTTCCTACCTGTCCTTCTTGTTTGTTTTAACTGCCTGTGCAGGTGCTTAGTACACTATCATTTCAACTAAATGCTACTTTGCACAGTGCCCACAGGTACACACTACAGTCAGCAGTAAAGTGACTTAGAAAAGATAACCTAGTGTCTTCAATGATTAAAATGAGACATCTCCCTGATCATGAAAGAGGTATTTTTTAGGGTTGTTTACTCTGTAGACTGGACTTTTCTCCTACATCCTGCCTTTTTGGAAGATTCCACACAGCTATGATTTTGGTTCCTTTTCCCTCTCTATATCTTGCCTTCAAGTAAACTCTTCCCAGCTTATCTCATTTCATTCAAAATAAAACAAAATCAGACTGGAAAGGCTGAATGTTCATTAGCTCAATTTCTAAATCTCTTGTCTCACATCCTTCCCAGTGCTTCCTTTGCTTGCTCACTGTGAGTGACAGCATTGTTCAAACCCACAAGCCTACAGCTTGGGCGTTGCTCACTCCATCCCCTTGGATACAGCCCTGAGAACCTTTGTCCAAACTGTGCAAGTGTCACAGCAAGACACTTGCAAAAATTGTAATAGAAAGGAGAGACCTCGGACTGGTTTTTATGAACAGATAAGAAAATGCTGCCATTTACATTAAGAGTGGAACTTCTTGGGCCCTTCTGCACTGCTGACCAAAGTGAAATGATGCAAGAGAGCAGAAAAAAATTCTTTATTTACTTTTGTTTTAGTTTTAGCCCTACTTGCATTGCTGAAGGACCTAGTGACTACCGGTGTACTGCCTGCCCACCTGGATATGAAGGCCAGTACTGCCAAAGGTAGGATGAATGGAGAAAGCAGAAAGAGGGACAATGAAATGAGGAAGAGGCATGAAGGAGATAAATGTTTTTTGATTTTACAAGCATGTATTTACTACTGTTTAAATACTTGCCTTTGGATAATTTATTTCCCCCTTTAATGCAGTTAAAACTCAGCCAACAAAGACAATTTTTCCGTACCCAACTGTAAATTGATAATCAATGTTATTTATATCAGATATTGTCCTAGTCTTACTTTTTGATGTGTGAGAATTTTTTTCCTCCAGGGCTCAGAAGTTAAAAAAAATTATCTAAAATTAGATGCCATGCTAATAGTGTATCTTGATGTCACTCATACCCTTTGTTTTAGTGACTATTGTGCCCTCATGGACATTAATGTGAAGGACAGTTACATATAAACATTTTAATGCCAAATTGTGAATTAATAACCTAAACAGCCTCTGTTTAATGGTTCATCAAAACACTGAGGGATTAAGATGATCAAATTCAGCAAATGTCTACCAGGAGGTTTCATGTCTGACACAAAACACAAGTGGCTAGGTTTATAGGCCAAACGATGATAGTGGAGGAGTCTTTTTGTTGCAGCTTAATAGAAATTTAACTGAAAATTTTTTAGGATGTGGGATCACTTTGGCATGCTTCCTCCATCTAGACTGTTCTGTGTCCTGATTAGAAGTTACTTTGTTGGACAGTTTGCAATATTTCTCTCTTGGCCATGAAACAACAAAGATTTTTTTTTAATGGTTCGTGAATGTTCGTATAAATTACGTTTAAAATACTACCAGGTATTCTTTGTGCACTGCGCCTCAGTTGGACAAACCTTATTTTGTATTTGCATTTTTGTATAATGTCTAGATGTTCTCCATACAGCACAGGAAACCCACAAACTCCAGGAGGGTCCTGCCAGGCATGTGAGTGTGATCCGCATGGTTCCGTGGCTGTGCCCTGTGACCCTGTCACTGGGCAGTGCACTTGCAAGCCTGGATTCACGGGGTGGACGTGTGCTGGCTGCGAGCATCGGCATGCGCGTCATGGCACGAGATGCATTTGTACGTATACTAATGGGATTTTTGATAACTTGTGGCTGTGGTTGTCGTACTTGAGACATTCAGACCTGCTTGTGTAACAGTGAGTTGTGTGGGTTTCTTTGAAAATAATTGCCAGGTTTCTTACTACTTTGGCATCTGGTCCGTTTTTTCTCGCAAGCCTTGAGATGTTAAGAAAACGCACAATAATTTCTAATATTATCACTGAAAATTGACAAAAAAACTCCGAAGGATTTCTTTTTGGCTTTTTGGAGTCTGTAATTTTGCTAAAGGCTGTTGCTACTGTTGTGAAAATATTTTCTCTTGATGAATATTTTTGTGTTGTCCTAAATGTTTAACCAGGAAAAGCAATGCTCTATGGCATGATACACACAAAAAAATTTTACTAAGATTTACTTGATCATGTTGGTTCAACAATCATCCATTGGAATTTAAAAGATGTAAGGAATGACAGTACACTATATGCAGCAAAAAACTTCTTTTGTTAAAAATAGAGAACTAATAGCCTGAAACGCCAATTTATATTTTACAGTACTGGTATCTTTACCCTACCCTCAATTTTGATACATAGCAAGGGATTATCTTGTATTTTTGTTTGGATTTTTTTTTAATTATATTGGATAGTGTTTGTTTTGAGCCCACAATTTCATTTCATGTAATGTTGTATGCTTATGTCTTATGAAAAAAAAACCTAGCAAAGTCATTCCAGAACTCTTAGTCAAGCCTGAATGAAGTAAGGAATTTTCCTCTTCCTCTTCCTCCCCCAGGATGTGGAAAGACTAAACTTATTGTGATTTTTTTTTTCCCTTCAATGCTGTGATTGTTAAATCTAAAGTAGGATACTGGTAGAGTTCCAGTAAGTCCACAGTATATAATATTTATTAATCTATTTGTGCATATTTGAAAATATGGAAGGAACAGTGACCTGGTTTAAATTTTTTTATCTTTAATTGGAGCTTTGTCATGGAGAGTGGGTTGTCTGTGTGAGGGACATGTAACATCAAAAAAAAGTAGGTACAGTCTACTTTTTTTTTTTGCTTCTCCGAAGTATTCCTTTCTTTTGCACCTCAATACAGAGAGGTGCACACCTCTCTAGTACTAAAATGAAATAGTAAAAACAAATGGAAGACATTTTAAAAGCAAATGGAAAAAATAAAGAAGTGCTTAAAATGTCTGAAGGCATCAAATAATTCAAGAATTGAATGCATGGCTTCTTGGAGTGCTTAAAGAGGAAGATATAAGGCGCATAGGGTCAGGAGCTAGACAATGCAGAACATTCTTTCACTCAGCCAAATGGTTGTGATCAGTTTTCAGACAGTCACCAGGACTTAGCAGAAGTAAGCTTCGAAGTAAGTCCATCAAAACAAGTGCTTTCACATCAGTCCTGAACCCCAGGCAGAGATTAGAGATGACTGGGAATGTAGATATAATTGCTCCTATTTCTTTACTGTTAACAACATGGCATTGATTAAAAGGATACTTAGAAAAAATAAATTTCTAATGTCCTGCAGTGTGGTGTAGTTTAGGATTTAATTCTGGACTTAGTATCTTAAGCTCCATTTTGAACAGCAAAATGATTGCAACTGGAATAAGTAGCCCCTTTGCTGAAATAACTATGGTTTGAGTTCTATTTTGTGGTCTATGTGTCAAGGAGAATTGTAATTGCAAGTTAAGTCCATAAGTGTTACAGCTACAAAATTTTAAAATAAGGACTGTGTTTTACAGAGTGGCATCTACAAGAAAATTACTTCATTTTTCAATATCCTGAATAGCTCTTACATTATTGCCAGTATGATCCTATTTTTCCAATCACAGGCATGACTTATTATGTTTTTTATTAGCCTTTTACCTTATCAGTATTCTGAAAAGTCTTTTGGGTATCCAGGATGACAGAGTTTCATTGTACAAAACAGCCAAAGTGCAAGTTATCATTTATAATGGTTTTCCAATTTGTTAATCAGGCTATTTCATTGTGTAGATAATAAGGTTAAAAATCCTATTTGTGAATAGAAAAAGCTGTTTGCAGGCAAATGAAATTTTCCACCTTTTTGCTTTGAAAGATGTTCTTTGCTATAATCTCTGATTTAACTGCAACATATTTAAATGTGAGTGTCGAAATGTACCTACACTGTCTTTAGTGGCATTTTCACTTTAACTAAATATTTAGTTTTCACCATAAAAACAGGTGAAAACAGAACAGTTCTTCACATGTGCATATGGACATTTCATTTGACCACTAGAAGTGAGGAATCAAATAGGAAGACTTCTTTTCTTTAGTCATAAAGATAAGAACCACCTATAAGAACAGATGTGATGTACTTTAAATCTCCCTGTCACAGGAACTAGTTTTTTAGTCTTGATACCATCTCAATAATAACCATATCATAAATTGCAAAAACTTCAGTTTAATATTTCAGTAGACATTTTATATGCCTATTAGCTCTTACTGTATGATCTTCCACTTGTTTAAAGGTTCCTTGATGCCAGTATTACTCCAAACCTGCCTTTGCTAATGCAGTACAACACCCCTGACATGGCAGAAAAGAAGCCTGATCAATAACCTTTGTAGCTTGTGGTGGACACAGTTCTGTGGCAAAGGGAGTGTGGCAAGCCTAGAATTTGTGGGAATTTGCCTGTGGTAAAGTCTCTGGTATGTCACAGGCTTCAGAGTGCAGCTGCTGGTGGGGATGCATTGCTGCAGCCCCTAATGGGCTTTAATAATCTTTGTCCTGTCAAAGAACTATTAGAAACACCTTTGGTACAAACTGGAAATTTTACTTCCTTGCTCTCAGAATACTGAGCTGTTCCAATCTGAGTTTAATGCAGCTGAGAATTTGGTTCTGTATACAATATATTTTTGCCTTCATGTATCAACCAATTGCAAAACAGTAAATTCCCCTCTGACCAACTTCAGTTGTAACAAAACCTTCAAAGTAAAAAGAGTGGTACTCCTAATGTGCAGAAAATTAATTAGTGTCAAGAGCAGAATCCTGCTTGCATTCAGTAGTTAGAATGAGCTGAATGCATGTACCTACTTTTTCTCATTTGCGGTTCCATTTCAACTGCTGTAATTGCATAGTACCTGTCAGAACTCTGAAGAACCCCTAGTTAGGTGGTAAAGTGGTCTAACTTAAGGAAAATACTTTCAAATACAGTCACCCAGTTTGAAAAGGTATTTGTAAGCAGTATAAGACATAGTGTGATTAAGCTGTCCTGTTAATATGGTATAGCTAATGCTTAAGAAAGTGAAATTTTATTTTGAATATTTAAAAAATAATAAAGATTTAAATAATGAATTTTTTGCAAATTCTATAAAAGATCACCACACAGTATGACCTGAAAAAAATCCAAATAATGTATATTTAAATCAGATCAGAGAGGTATTTTAGCTAAAATATTTTAATGCATTCTCCTTCAAATATAACATTTAAATTATAGCATACCCCTTATCATAAGTGTTATAAAGATTTTTCAAGTGAATATTTTCAGTGAAAAGATAGGGGGGGAAGTAAAGAAGCATGCATGTTCACTAAAATTATCTATTTCTGATACAGCTGAAAATCGATTTAATGGAGTTCCTAAAGTTTTTAATAATGTGTCGTTTTTCAGTTGCTTAGTGCATGTCACTGTTCAGTGCTGTGTTATAGTAGCTGTGTTTTAGAGAGTTACAGGTAAAATAGAATATATATTTATTTTGAAAGCCATTGCTTAAAGGGGAAGATTTCACTTAGAGATAAATAACAATGGTAAGATAATTATAGGCGCATGGCGCAGACAGAATTCCATTCCCATTCTATTCTTAGAACAGAGCAATTTTGTTTTCTCTAGGATGCCATCAGGGAATGAAAAATTGTATCCAAACAACAGAATTTTTTTATAATATGTAATACAAGAGTATGGTCTACTATACATCATAAAAATTTCTAATGCCTAGTAGCTGGATTATTTCTCCAGCTAAAGTAACCATTTAGGTTGTCCTATACAGATATTCATAATATTCTGCTGATAAATACTCTTACAATTTTTTAAATCAAGCAATGAACTTTGAAGGTTCACTTTCCCTTCTCTTTTGAAAAAGTCAACACACAAAGAATAAATACTGATGGTTGGAAGCTAATAAGCTAATTTTAATAATGTTGCCAGCATCCTTACTGTCAAGTATGACAAAAGTTCTCCCAAATCTTCTCTCAGATTTTTAATCAAGCCAGTAGCAATCATGCATTTTCTTAGAAATAGTAATACTTTTGTGTGTTTTTTGTTATACCTTGTGACATTCCACTTCAGTTGTAGAATCTGTAGTACATAAAATGAATAACCCTAGATGGCAATGTTATTGGAACAGTGACTCTGCTCACTGCTGTGCCATATTTATGGAACAAAATGATCCTAGTGTGAACTTGAAGGCTTTATTGTGGTGTGGCTCTATATATTATATGGCAAGTCACAATTCACCTTCTGAACGCTTTCAGGGCATCTGTCATAACTACAATGGAGACTTCACAAAAAAGGTCTTGAATGTTTTGAGCTGTGTTGTAACACAACCTACAAAACCTTTCCTTGGATGTGTACTCCTGTCATAAATGTTCCTTGGGGGTCAAGCAAAAGCATAAATGTAAAGCAGTTGCTGTGACTGAACAGGAAGCAATCATGACACAGGGAGATCAAGCAGATACATGATTGTTAAGAATTTTTCATTAACTCAGTCTTGTGGGGTGGAAAAACAAAAAAAGATCCTCAGCCTTGCTGCAGTCAACAAACTTTCATCCGTATGCATTTAAATATTCAATATTGGTAGAAGGAGAAAATTATATAATGAGATTCCATTAATACCAGGTCTTGGGCATTTAAGTATTTGCACTCAAGACTGATGCTTGCAATGAGAGGGATTTTTTTTCCCAGCTGTCAGTCTCTGCTTCATCAGTTTCTACACCAAGAATAACAAGGGACCTCCCAGCCGGTGGTCCTGGCAGAATCAAGGTTTTCCCTTTAAAAGAGTGAGGAGCTTCAAGATCTCAGCCATTCCAAATTCAGAACTAGGCAGACATGCTGTGTCTGTCAGAGGTAGATCTTGTAGAATCTGTGAAACAAAGCCTCTCCCAGCTCTTACACAGTGGTTAATTCAGCAGGAGCTGGGAGCCTTCACAGAGTGAGCTGAAAAGAAGATCCTGTGTGTAACACTACATCTATGGAGCCTTGGACTAGCTTCTTCAGTGTTCTGTGTTTTGCTGCGTGTCCATGTGTCTCAGTTGTAAGAATTAAATTTACATCTGTGTTGGACAACTGCTTCTCAGGCTGTGTGGGTTCAATTAGGACATCCCTGCTTGGCCTAAAAGCTGATAAGCTATAACTTGTTCTCTGTTTTCGTGATACAAAACATGAGCTCCTGTTGAATTTTGACCCACATTCCTGTCTTTCACCCAATTCATGCGGTTTTTAAGCTCAACTACTACTGGTATGCATCAGAACCAGCAGATGAGGATTTCTAGATAATAAAAAATCAGAAATAAATCCTGATCTGGGTATATTGATCATATAAGCTGCCTGAAAGCAGCAGCAGTGGCAAGGAAGCTACAGCTTTCAGCTCTCTTCTGGGGTTCTGTTTTGGAAGGCACAGGAAGGCTATTTTATTATTTGGTGCAAGACTAGTGCCAAAATGGGAAAAATGAGGTAATAACCGACAGATTAATGAACTAACAGTAGTTCAACACTTTATTTGAAATGACAGGAAGCTGATACTGAAGAGTCATTGACTGTCATAGGATACCACCTCCCATCAGAGATTACATGGTTGCCCTTAGACCAAAAATTCCCAAGTCATAAGGCAGTCTTCTGAATCTTCATAGAAATGAAAGTGTTAAAGCAAAATTGTGTCAGATAATCACTCAATTGGAGGAATACATTGTGACTCAGATGTGTTTTTTTAATTGCACATTATATTTCTTTGAATGCTGGAATAAATGGTTAGATGTCTGTAAACTTAAAAGAATTTCTTTTGGCATGCATACTTTGGACATGGTTCTCACAAGAGGTAAGTCAAAATTTTTAGAGACTTAGTGTGCATGGAAGAGTGTGGTGAAAGTGGAAAATGCAGTCATTTGCATTAATTGCTTGTTGAACTGTTGTAATATTGATTGCATGATCTGACATGCTTGCACTGCTGTAATGATCTGAATTTAGTGCTGCATTTGTTAATATTAGACACAAATTTATCCTGACAGCTTTATAGACAGACACAGAAGTATTTAGTCTTGCAAAATATAATCATGCTCTTGAAATATTTCCCATAGCTACAGTACATTACAGACTGCATACTGGAGTAGCTTAGTCCTGTCTCATCTACTCAGCTGTTGGTCTCACTCGATGCAGTTCCTCTTTTCAACCTGATTATTGTGCAAGAGGTGTTAATTTATACTGAACACTCACTTATTGATTGCCACTCATTGAGAATACTTCATCTCTTCATGGGTTGTTCTTTTTTTTCTTATTGGTGTGAATTGAGTTTGTCTTTAACATATAACAAGGTTTTAGCAATTTATTACCAGCCAGTAGGAAAATGTTGAAGGTGAATAAATTTCACTTGTTTCATAAGTGAAATAATATATGAATAAAAAAACCCAAACCCACAGCAAAAATTAAACTATAAAGGCCAATTCTTTTCAGGTTAAAGATCACTTTTTTTCATCCTGCAAAATGATTATCGGTTCTCCTTACCTTCTTGATCAGCTGCAGAACAGGTGTTTGTTATATAAAACATTATTTGCTGTAAAACTCACTTTTTCTTGAATTCTCTCAGGCTTCTAAAGGCAAGAACACAGATGGCAAGAGCAGGGATGATAATAAGGTGGGGGTAGGTTAAATTTCATGTAGGGGCATAAATCAGAATGTATCATGCCCACAGTTATTGACTGCAATTACAGTGTAGTCCAGTTTATGTAACAAAATACTGTGAAATAAGAGGAAGAAATCTGCAAATGGAAGCAATGAAAATGCAAAAGGAAATCTTAAAATAACAGTAATTGTTAGCTTTCTGCACCCACTTCTTACTACACTAATCCAGCATCTACCTTGTCTCCTTTTCGATCACCACTTGAGTTTCATGGTGTATTGAAATAGTTTACTTTTTTTTTTCTCTGTATTTGACTCTGCTCTGTCTTTGCTATGCTGACCAGTCAACAGAATAAGAACCATGTTTAGGTAACTGTGAAAACTTTAATGAACAGAAAAGATTTAATCTACACAAAGATTAGATTTCAGGGAAAAAGAAGTAATTCTCTTTTGAAAATTAATTCCCTTTTCTACAAAAACATACACTTTGCTTAGTGTTTGTTTTTTTTTAAGCTATTGAATTGCCTAGCTTTACTGAAATAAATAATTACACACTTGTAAAACTTTAGGTACAACTCTCCATGTCTCTTAATATCACTGGTGAATTCATTGTTTCACAGTTTGCCTCATCTCCTGAGATGTTTGGGTTTGCCAGTTCTTTATGCAGAGAAACAGAAAGGTATTCCCATAACTCTCTTCTAAAGGATGAAGAATTCTCCTGTCTGCTGCATAAATGATACAAGATGAGAATTTCTTGTGATAGTTAATCGAAAGCAGGGGGGGAGGAAATGCAAACTTCTTTTGATATATGCAGCACACAACAATATTTTTCATCCTGAAGGATATTTGCAAGAAAAGAAGCACACATGAGAAGCTCATAAGCTGGTTAGTGAAAAGAGGTATGGGAAAAGCAATTTTTAAAATAAAACTGTCAGTATTTTTACCTGGATGCTTTCAACTGTCTGCATTACAGGTTTAGTATGCTTGGCCATGCTGTTATTTGGAGATTTTTTTAGGTTTTTTCTTTCATTCAAATCCATAAGCGTACTATGTTTCTCACAGAACTCCTTAGATTTTCCAAGTCTGCTTTTCTCAAACTTCATCCAAATTACCTGTATAATTTAATATTTTATATTGGCTAGTCCACAATGGACAACATCAATTATTTCCTATTTTTGTGAGGTAAGCCTATCAATTTTGATCTTTGTGCTTAAACTGTCCATTACTAAATCCTAAGATAATGTCTTTCCTATTCCCTAGTTGTTGTTTCAATTTTTTTCTCACACTACACATTTGGGGTAATATGTGTGAAATTAATGTTACCTCCCACAGAATTGCATGTGTGCCATACAATATCTAAACCAAGTGTCTTAAATGTTTAGCAGGAAGAAATGAGCTTTGTTGTTCTTCCCCCAGCTTGTGATGATGAATGTACAGGACTTCTTCTCAATGACCTGGATCGGATAAACCAGATGATCCTGAGTGTTAACCTTAGTGGTCCACTGCCTGCTCCTTATAGAATGTTGCATGGATTTGAGAACATGACACAGGAATTAAAGGTATGTTGGCAGCATTCACATATATAAATAGCAGAGCTTCAGTACCACTGTACTTGATTCTGTTCAACCATACAGCTGTGAGTAGGCTCAGGGAAGAAGAAAAATTCAAGATTTAATTTTTTTCAGGCTTTCTTTGGTTGATAAATAAATATTACAGTTATTTATTTTTACTTATTTTAATAAATAATTTTTGCAACAGTAATTTCTGAACATATGTTCAAGGAGTTATACTTCAGGCAAAGAAAATCAGTATTGCATACAAATAAAATAGTTTTCATTCTGATAGTCTATAAAATGGTTATGTATTTAATATACAATATGTTCCCTACTGTTCTTACGAGTTATGCAAAGTTTTTGAGATTCCTGAGAAAAGCATGTTGGATGAATGTTATGTGAGTCAATGACAAAAGGGATTGCATATTGTAATGAAATGTTCGATGCTTCTTCTCTTCAATATTTGGAAGCACTGACATCCATCACATACACACTTTTCACTCTCCTGTCTCTTTCCCAACAGCATTTGCTTTCACCTCAGAGAGCACCAGAGAGATTTCTTCAGCTAGCACGAGAAAATCTGGATACCTTGGTGACAGAAATGGATGAACTACTGACAAGAGTATGTCTGTGATCACATTGAGGTCTATAGGCTTGGTTGAGGCTGCATAATGACAGAAATCTTCTGAATATGCATTAAACATGAATGAATAGATGAATTATAAGATGCTTCTCAGTGTCTAAAATGGCAGCAAGTCCTTTAAAAATCACTTTTTGTGGGCCAATTTATTAACACATATTTTCTGCAAAACTTCCTAATACGGTAAGAAAGCTTTTTCACATCCATACAGACCACCCAAGAATGATATTATCTAGAAAAGATGACACTAAAGAGGTGCGTGAGTTTAGTTAAATATATGTCTTCTAGACTTCATTTATGATCATAGTTATCATCTTCTGGATTTCAATAGATATGCTATGCACTCTTTTTATTACAGAAGTTTTATTTCAGTATAGACCTCATTTTGGTCAGTAATGACAATGGCTAAGAAAATAATATAAATTGTGCCACCTAGTGGAGAAAAAATAGAGAAATGAACCAGCCTCAGTGTAAATTGTCCAAAATACATTGGTGTGAAGAACTTCCAAAAGTCATGGTTGTGAATTGAAAGAACCGAATAAGAAAGGTGTGGAGCACTGTACTGATCAATATACACCTCAGAGAATCACATAAACTCCAGGCAGTTTTAGCATCATTTAGCATCTCTAAATTGTGCATGGCTTAAGGAACTAAAAATCTCAGAGAAACTGTTTTCTTTGAGTGGTTTTTATTTTATTTTGAAATGGGTAGTGGGTAAGCAAGCATCTGAAGTGTGTTTGCATATGTAGACACCCACACATATGTGCATATACCAGTATCTATCTGTGCATACTGATATTGTGAGAAAGCTTGCTTTTCCACTTCTGTTTGATCTTTTATTTTTTCTGCAAGAAGCAACTGCAGTAGTTTTAAGTCTAGCTGAAATTTTAACCCATGTCAGCTCTACAAGCAGAGAAGATTATATTTCTTCTATTAATATTTCTCTATCTTAGGCTAAGACAATCTTTTTCCCTCTTGTAAAGTTGCTCTTTTTAATATCCTTTTCAAATTTCCCCCATAGAGATGACCTAATAAAATGCAGATTCTGACCTTCTGTAGACAACTCTTGGAAGGAAAAATGTATCAAAAGTGTGATCTTGGGGTAGTAATTGTGGTGGCTGCATTATCACCACTCCCTTTTTGCAGCTTTTAATCATTGTGATTACTAAGTAGCCTTATGATTTCCAGTTGTCCTTACAGAGTTGTTTGGAGTAGTTTAGGGTGGGTTTTTTGTTTGTTTGTTTGTTTTTAATTTAGGGACTGGCAACTGATGGCAGGTCCTACCTTTCTCCTTGTGTATTTGTAAATAAGAATAGTGTTCCAAAAAGGATCATGAGTCCTGATGTAGTGTGTTCAAGGCTCATTTCCTAATGAAGATACAGCTGATAGCTACATAATGGCTGGCACTTGGTGCACATAGTACCACCATAGATACCAAAGCTTTTTCTTGTGCCTGATTTGCAGGCTCACTATATTTTCGAAGTGAAACCAGTACTGATTAAAAAAAAAAGCTGGTGAGGAGTGGTGAGAAATCTATTTCCGTGGAAAAAAAATTCTAATAATTTTAAGATAAAACATAGAAGAGAATAGTACAGTTGCTACAAAACTTTCAGGGATTTTGCTTCCCTGTGGTGTCTTTTCAGTGATCTCTTACCTCAGTGCAGCACTCCTTTCCCTTATTTTGCAGTATTCTGTGCTTCATTTACTTTGTCATATAGAAGATCCTCATGTCTTTCTTGCACTAATTATATTCACATGTTTGCATTCACATTCCCACACCTACCACCAGAGGAAGGCCTGATATCTCCAGCTCCTTTCAGTTCACTGCACTTCATCAAAACCCCCACTTCCCTTCTAATTAGTTACCTTCAGGGCATTCAAGAAAGACAGGGATCAGGATCATTCCTCTTGATTGAAATGCTTCTTTTGCCTTTGAAGACTTTCACCTTTCTCACAAAGTACTGAATTCTCTAACTCAAAAATTTCTGGAAGTAGTAGCAGAGGCAACTTAGTTTGCAGTAGCTGGGAACATTTGGAGAGAGAGCCAAGAACTTCCATCTGTATAGTGATGTCTGTGTTTACACCTCCTTCTGTGGTCTGCAGTTCAATAGCTGGAGAAATTCCTGTAGGACAACCTCCAGATGCTATCTCGAGGAGTTCTTTAAGGCTTGATTAAGTCCTCAGACTAAATAAACATAGAAACAAAACTAAATAAACAAAAAAGAGTGCATAGTTGCTAATACTTGCTTATAGTTTAAATTGCTAAGCAGCTAGTCCAGACTGGAACAAAGCCTTTCATGGAACCTCCATCACTAAGTATAAGCTATGAACATCTCCAAAGCATGTTCACTGATCTCAAATACTTTCTTTACTGATTTCTGTGGTAGGGATCTCCTTTATGCCAAAAAGTTTTATTTATGTCCAAATAAGTTCTTGAAGACTCATTCCAAACCCTTGCTCTGAGTCCAGTCTGCCTGACCCGCATTGCTTCCGCAGCAAGAGTTTGTTGGGCCTGTTTAACCTGTCAGAAGATGCTGAAAACTGACCTTATAGAAATGGTGAGCTGTAGTAAATTGGAGAGTTAGAAAATTACTAGGACCTTATTAACAGATTAAAATATTTAATTAGCCATGGAATGGTCAGCTACAGTATGAAGGATGTTTGCCATTTAATATGGTTTATGGAATTAAAGCTGGACCAGATAATGAAGCAAAAGCCTATTTTTCAGCAGAGGAAATTCTGTCAAAATACAGAAGGCCTTCAGTGGACCTGAATGGGATTTAAGTACTAAAGAGAGCTGTCACTGAAAGGAAATGAAAATTGTTCAATGACAGATTAATTTTCACAAAAATGAGGTACGTGCTATTCAGTTATAAATAGAGAGGTTAAAGTGTCCAACCTGAATTAACATGAATGTGGAAAAAGTAATGAAAACTAAGAAAAGAATATGTAAGTTATAAAACACCATTTGTAGCAAAGGACTAGAAGTATTATAGAGTATAATAAAACTGAACGTGAATATTCCAAACAAATGAAACTCAAAAAAATAAAAGGCTGCTTGTGAAGGGTTTGAGAATGAATAATAAGTTATTCTCAATTACATGAAGAATTAAACAACATCAGAAGTGCCAAGTATGGTTAGAGAAATGGTCCATCAAGAGTATTTGGAATTTTTGCTTCTTTTCTATCCCAATTGCCTCTTTCAGCTCACTGTAAGAATATTTTAGTTCTGTATCCAGGCAGGTAAAAAGGGTTTGTAAATCTTAGAGGAAGTAACCAATAGTATGGTTAAAGCTGTGTAAGTGTGAAAAGACATGTTCTTCTACTGATAAAGGGATGGAATAGAACAAACTCCCCACAGTCTGTATGGGTTCTTAATTCTTCCTGTGTATTTCTATTTACCTGAACTGTTTCCATATAAATTACTTTCAGTGTAAATTACTTCCATTTTAAATACTCTGAGGTAGCCCAAAATTGTAAGTGGAATGATAATGCCAGGATTTTCATTTCAGAAACCTAGAAGTAAAGTGCCTTGAGGGCTGCCATCTTGAAGCTAATCAGGCAAAAAATAAATGTATTTAAGTTCCACTATTTCTCTGACTATTACTGAAAAGTGTGCAACTTTTTGTGAGGGAGAAACAATTTGTGCAGTTCAAGTCAGGGGAAACGTAAGCTCCTTTTGAATTATTGACCTTCTAGCCATTTCACAGAGACTGGGAAATTCGTAATGCCCTATTTCAAGATTTTTTGGGGAATGTAATCCCTAAAGAAAAAAGCTAAAGCTGTGTTGAGTTTACTTGTTGGGGTTTTTTTAGGGTTTGGGCTTTTTTGGGGGGGTTGGGGTTTTTTGTTTGTTTTGTTTTGGGGTTTTTTTGTGGTTATTTGTTTAGTTTATTGGTTTGTTTTGGGATTTTTTTTGCTTTGCCGTACAGCTCAATGAGCTTTGTCTTGAAATATTTAGCTTCTTTTTTATAAAAAAGGGTCTGTTTTGTATATAGGGACCTCAAGAGCTAAGTAAAATGTCCTAAGATTTTTCCTTTCCTAGGCATGTTTTTGAGGTCTGCAGCAGATGTCTCTCTTCCTGCTGCTGTTGTGATTCAGTACAATTACAAAGCATTTAGTAACAGAAAGCTAAAATTTTACTGAGTACCCCAATATGTTATAAATTACCAACTTCAAGCATTAGAGCTGAATAAAACTACTCTTTTTTTTTCTGTCTTTTTCTTGGTCAAATTAATGTATTGATTTAAAGTTCTTCTTGCTTGTTGGAATGAACTGTCTCTTTGAGAACACCTCCAGGGAAGAAGCAAAGAGGTCGTGATACCTGCTGCACTTTGTCAATAGAAAAGTACACAATTGTGAAACTATGGAAAGTATTCCCTGAAGAATCTATTAAAAGGTTCCAAACAGCATTTCTTTAAGCAGAGATATTATTATGCAGTGGATAATTTCATCCTGTCTCCATTGATGTGCTCCTGCACACAAATAGGGTTTCTAAGAAACTAAAATAAAGCCTTCTGATTTCCATTTAAAGGAAAAGGTAATAAAATTTAATTGTGTGCTTGAACAGAGCATTTCATTTCCCATGCATCTGATCAATAATTCATTGATTGCCTCTGGCCTGAGGAAAGTTTTGTACATGGATTCAGCCAGTAGGAATATAACATAGTGCAGCCTTGTCCTGTTCATTAATTATATTTTCCCTGAATTTGTATCACCAGGCTACCAAGGTGACAGCAGATGGTGAGCAGACCAGGCAGGATGCCGAGAGGACTAATGACAGAGCAAAATCTCTTGGACAGTTCGTCAAAGGCATTCTCCAAGCAGCTGAAGGTATTGGAAAAAATTCAAATACTTGAGTTGTTTCTCAAGAAAACTGGAGGATGGTAAGGGAAGAGGGTCTGAGAGAGAGTGAGGAAGATTTTACTTGCTGAGAAATGCCATGTGCTTAAAATGTTAAGTGAAGAAAAGGCAGTAAACTGTCTTCAATTTTTTCTTTAAGTCTGTGTATACAGTTTATATAAACACTTAGTGTATTGGTAATTACTAACAAAGACTCAAAGAAAATTGAGCATGTTCCTTCAGGATTTTTGCAGTTATCTGAAGATCTCTTATGATGAAGAAACAAACAGGGCTTAGCTTTTGTTTATTTTCAAAACAGTTAGAAATATGTATTGGTAAAAAAGTTTGATGTAATTTTAGCACTTGGTACATTAAGACTTCATCTTAATTCACCAGCTTCACTTCAAAAATGCATTTACTTCTTGCTGTTAATGAACATCTGCTGCTTGGAATTTGCTAATGACACCTAACGTTACCTAAGCATGGAGCCAAAGCCAATGCTCTGTCTTCCAAAGACTGATTCATTTACACTGCAGTAAATACTTAGGAGAAAAGTAGATTCTAGATGGCCTTAAGAAGCAAGACCTATATATTTCAAAAAGCTATTAAATATTATAATGGCTGAAAAATATTAAATAATTGGCAGATACAGAAAGGGTTTTTACTTGAAAAAGACTTTTCAGTTCTTTCCTCTTCCAAATATTCACTGTAGTACTGGTTTTAGTAGCTATGTTTCTGAAGGCCTTATCTCATTGAAAGGGAAAGCTTCCACTTTTGTCCAAGTGCTATAAAATACACTTTATCTTGCCTTTTGTGTAGCACATCCCTGTATGTGCTTTGGAAGTGAACTCAACAGCAACTTATGATATCCTTAAAACTTGTAACTTTGACAAGAAAAAATTGTGGGGAAATGCAACAAGAAAAAGTGAGCAATTTTTTTAGAATTCTTTTTTTTAACAAAAGACCATTTTTCCCACATTTCAGGATGAATCTGGGATGATGAGCAAAACAAAATCTTTGACTCTACAGCGTTTATGCCCAGTGTTTGTAAGACAAGTAAAAATTCCCTCAAGCAGGTTTAGCAGTAGGAAATACAGAGTTAGAAAACATTGAGGAGTTGAAATAAATTTATGCAGTATCTTAGAAATCTTAGACAAAAACTTTAAAATCAATGTGTTTGCCTAGCGGTCAAGTTAACAGTTTAAGAATTCATGGAATAGAAGAGCACAGGATTTAGAGATACCTTGTTGGTTAAGGCATCCACTCACCTACTATCAAAAACTTTCTAAAGCTTGTCTTCAAAGTAATTTGGACAAATACATACGACCTGGATAGGAGGCAATTTCAGTACTCTTCATAATTACCATAGTTCATATTTCTAGCAGAAAATATTCATGTTTATTTTATCATACTGTTCCCTTGCAAACCTTGTTCTTTAGTTCAAATTGATGTTTTTTTTCCTCTCCCAAGTACTTCTCCTTCCCCCTCTGCCAGCCATATTTGCAGAGAGGAATCTTATTCCACTTTGGCCCCTTTTTTTCTGGACTGAATCACATGAAAGAGTGTTCTCCCAAATCTCCTCCTCACCTTCATGTAATTTCCCTTCCTCTGTTGAAAATTTTATCCGTGTTTCCAAACCACAGGTGAAAAGAATGAAATTACATTTCTTCAGTGTCATGCTCTTCAGGAGGAGTAAAACTTGCCTATGTCAGCTCTCCTAATAATGTCTCAATAACTTTTTTTACAGCTGGGTGCCACAGGTGATTGATAACACTACTACATTCTTCTCATTCATACCTTTTACTTAACTGACAAAACTCCTCATTAAAACTGAGCAGTTTGTAGTGATTGGTTATAATTAACATACTCTAACTGCTTATCAATTTCTACTAAGCTGATTGCTGACTTTCTGAACTTCTGAGTAGCTGTAACTTAATTTTCCTTCTTAGCTATGGAATTTCCCTGCTTTGCAGTTCCTAGCATTGTCTGTGTCAGTGACCAAAATCTTTTACCACCACTGGACTCTGATATTTGCGTTCTACCAAGACACAAAGCAAAACATGTTTAGGAGAAGAGAAGGATAAAACTGGGTATAATTTTTTCTGAACCTAAGGAAAGCTTAGCTAACATATTCATTTTCTCTTTTAAGGTAAATATTCAGGGAAGTTACTCACTATTTTTTAATAGAATTTTTAAAAAAATTAATATAGACTTATTCCTGGCCTGAGGTACCTGGGTAATGATACATAATATAGTACATATAGAAGTCATCCATGATCCATTTGAGCCAAGTGTAGTATTTTTACAGACCTCATTATGCCACACAAAACCACTCATTATTAAAGATACAAATCTCAATTCTCACCAATGGTCCAAGACATGAATAGATTAAAATTTTCTTCATAATTTGCTCTAAACCTATGCAATGTGTAGATGAAATAGTAATTTGTTGAGGTTTAAAAGGCTGATTTTAATTTCTTTAATTAATTAAAGATTTAATTTTAAATACTCATAAGTACCCCTGTGACCATGAACTGAGCCATTTTGGAGAAATCAGTTACTTGGGAGCCTCTACCTATGGAAGGTCAGCAATACTTTTTTAAATTGAAGATGGAACTGATTGTCATAAATGACCTAGTTGCTTCTGTTAGTGGGTATTCTAACATGTTGTGGTGTGCTATGGCAAAAAGATTTTAGTCCCTCCTTGAGTATGATGCCATGTGTACACCTTTATCTGTGTGGAATAATTCAGCTGTTCCAAACACATTTACAGTATACCTTTATAAATTCCAACCTTCATATTTTTCTTTTCCATTTCTGGGTATCTTCTTCTAAACACATTAGTGGGTTTAGACATCTGTGGGTGTCTTTCACTCCTCTTCTGCTTCATTTTTTAAAATTTCACAATTGTTTATTCTTCCTAGCACTGTTAAGTCTGAGTACTAAAAATGACATATTTTGAGGTTCTCCAAAAGTAATTTAAGCCAAATTTTCGTTGCTCGTACTGCCTGATCCTTCATTCTACAAGCAATGTATATAACTATCTTCTGCTTGTTTTGAAGGTTCAGTGCAAATTCTTTCTTTCAGGAGGAAGAGGACGGGAGCAATGCATTTCTTATATTGGATATAAAGTCTTCTTTACTTATTGTGTTGAAAAGTGAACTATGATAAAATCATATATTCCTTTCTCATTTGCTACTGGTCATTGGATTAACTATCCTTTATATTTCACAGCAGAAATAACCAGTGCAAGTTGTGTTCCATTTACTGATACAGTTGACAGCCTCTCTGTTGTTTTTAATTACTAATTCCTTACTTTTTTTTTTTTATTTATTTTATTTTATATTTTGGTCTCCTGCAGCTGCAAATGAAGATGCTGTAAAACTGAATGAGACACTCAGAACTCAAGACAAGATTTTGGAGAAGAGTCTTCCAGAGCTGCAGAGTGAGGCTGAAGGAATGCTCATAGAGATGAGGAACAGAGAGCTCAGTATGCAAGAAAAAATAGCCCAAGATGAGTTAAAGTGAGTAAGAGACTCCAGTCTTCAACCTCCTAGTGACAATGTCTTGTAAATGTGATTGTCATGTTTGCCAATCAAGTTTTCTAGCTGATGTTTACAGAAACATGAAAAAAAGAAAAATCTTAATACTTTAAATCTGTTGACATAGCATTTGCAATTTTGGAAATGCTTACATGTGGAAATCAATCCCTAGGAAATTACTTCCCTGCACCACAGGTACCAGCAACATTTTTAATTGAATTCTAATTTTTCTCAGTTTGTTTTTAGCTTCTGCTTCAGACCTGATGAATGGCTTTTGTACTAAAAATTTCATCTGGAAGCTTGGGATTTTTTTCCTGGAAAACTAGTTGATCTAATAAAAATAATAACTGTCTGGAAAGTTTTTTCAATAGTGTAGACATTAAAAGAATGTATTTTGCCATGTTTAGAATAGTGGAGGTCAGAATAAGCCACCTCTGTGGCATAGTTCAGAAGCCCACTGTTCGGTTATCTAATTATCAGCAAATAGATGCAAAAAATGCATATATAATTATATGGAAGCTGTTTATAAAGCATTATGCCAAATTCTGAAAACTTACCTGATTCAGAAAAATACTTGGCTTGAAGTTAAAGTTCTGGTAGTTTGTTACATCTGTATGAGTAAGAACAGGCATATTTCCAGAGCTAGACTGTGCTTAGCTCTTCACCAGTGCAAACAACCAGCAGGGAATCCAGCTGGGCAGTGACATGGTCCATTGAAGTTGTGATGGATCAGAAAACTGTCTGGGATAGAGTTATGCAGGCCTGAAAATGTCATTTATCAGGTGCGTGCATGCTGTAAGGACACGTAAATGGAATACAAAATTAGCTGAAAATTCCAAGCAGTTTAGAATCAGATTTGCACTGCCTGTCTCAGACTTTATAAACCAGACCATTTTCTGGAAATCCTGCTAGTGCAGTATTTCTTCCCATAACTCTGATAGCTTTGCTTTCTGTTCTCTTGAGAAAGAATATGTTGCAAACTTATTTGTGAGCAATGTTTTATTGCTTTTTCATCTGATTCCACTGAGCCTCTTCTATGCCTTCTCTACTCACACAGAGAAATAAACCAGGAAAAAGTAGGGATAAGAAAAATTTAGCCAAACTTTTGAAAGTGCTGCCTGCAGATTTAGGATTGGCTGGAAAAGGGCCTTTCAAACGAGGTGTTATTAGTCCTCAAATGCCACAGCCAACATGAAACTGTCAGACTATGAAGAAATAATTTCCTACTCTAGCCCAATAGCTAGAGTAGAAAATGCAGTAGGGTTTTTTGGATGGAAAGAATTTCTCTCCTTTATCTGTTCCTCCTGAAATGTACAAAGCAAGTATTTAAATTTCTCAATATAGGAATACATTTGATACTAAGAGACACATGAATATATTCATTGATTTCAATTAAAGTTTTATGGTTTATCTCAAGGATAGGGTTACCTCCTTATAGGTAATCACTGAGATCCTAGAAATTTTGGCAATCAACTCAACAGAACTAAAGTTAGTCACTGTGCATTACAGGGTGGGGTGGAGTTGTTGTTTTCTGAAACTGCCTCTTGAAGAAAAATGTTATAAAACTCTTTAATTATTGTAATAAGATAGTGGATAGGATACACCCTCCAAGGAAGAACAACTCTGGAGGTACATGTGCATGTGTGTGGATTGCTGTGCTGCACATGTATGTATTCTCTACAGACCCCTTTGAAATACTTACTTTTGAATAAATTAAGGCTCTTGCAGGCCCCATGATCATTTTCAAGTAGTTAATCATGCTTACTCTTTGGTGAGATGTCTTTTGTCAGTGATTGTATTCTGCTTTCAGAATTTTGTCCAAGAACAGAATGACAAGATTCAGTGGATTCTTTCCTATGTTTTCAGTGAATCCTCAAAACTTTAATGAAGAAGACAAAAGAAGTAAAGTCTTCTTGCTTTCATAGATGGCAAAGTTTCTCTTGCATATGCAGTTTTTTCCCTTTTTTTACTTCATATTTTTCAAGTCCAGGTTCTTATTGCCTTAATGTACTGAAATGGCATTATTAGTCAATGATTTCTCTCTGAAAAGAGCATATAGAGAAATATGCCAGTTGCTCTTCTGAACTGCCATGATTTTCATATTTATGAAGTAAATCTTTCACTATTTTATAACATTCCTTTGTGTTTTCTCATATGCCACTGAGTTGCTATCAAGAGATGCTGTGAGACAGAATCCTTTCTTTCTGTTTAGTATGCTGAGTAGCTTTATTTTTGTGTGTCTTTTTCTTCCACTAATTTCCACTGAACCTCTGTGAATTTCTATCATCCACTTTCCTGGGAGAATGAATTGCATAACTCAGCTATAGTGTAGGAAGATATGCCTCCTATGTTTTGACATTGCTTCCTGATATTTCCATTTTTGTTTTTGGAGAGACATTGGACAGTTGACCACCTTATCCATACTATTCATGATGTTAAAATCTTAATTTCTTCTCCTGATAGGGCATTTCTAACATATTTGGACTCTCAGATGCAGTTGATGGGTTTTAATCATTTTGTCATCAGTTTCTTATCTTGTTTGTTCTCTTGCACTTGTTTTGAGCATCCAGACTATTCAGCATTCCATGTGTTAGGTCAGATCTGTGATTGTTTAACTTCAAGAATTTTGTATAGTTTTATTCTTTTTCTAGGATAGTATCCAGTGAAAGTAGCACAGCTTAAGTGTACACGAGAGTATTTCAAGAAATGTGATGCAGTCCAGTCACACAGAAATTCTAAAGCAAGGGATTACATGGAACAGATTGCCTCATACTTCATTAGAAAGAGTAGAGGGAAATTGCACAACAGATCAATTTGAAAGTGCTATCTTTAGAGCACCAAGGAAGAGTTTTGAGGTAGACTACTGGATGGATAAGTAGTTTGAACTGTGCTATGAGGCAAGGAAATAAAAGGGAAATCCATCTGTTTCATACAGTTCCTCCAGTACTGCAGAGTCATAAGGGTGTCAAAATTTGCCAGAAGTGTAAGACAGGAGCTTCTTATAGAAGAATAATGGAGGAGGTATGAGAGAAATCCTGAATTCCTTTCTACACTTCTGTGACAGGGTGTCAATATTGAGTTTAGTTTTTGATTAAATATTTTGTCCTCAGAACTTGCGAATTCAAAATGTGGATTTTTTTTTCATCAAAACCAAAGACAGAATTGATGGGTGAAAAAAAACTGCAATCTATCTCAGAAAATCCCAAAGCCAAGATAACAATTTGACTTCCTTTGGCTCCACTTCAGACCTTTCATCTAAATTATGTCCAGTATCAGTATATATTTTCCTCTTTTCCTATATCTTTCTGGTGTGCATTTATTTACGTGTTCATTTTTAGAAGATTCCTAAAGGAACTGACTATAGGCAGGCCAAATTGCAGTGTTTTTTCAGAAAATACAGTTCTTGTTTTCCACACTTTGGCATAAGGAAACAGGAAGAAAATCTGTCCTAGGTGGAAGCTTGATAAATTTCTTCCATAGTTATTATCTCTCCTACATATTCCTGTTTACTTGAGATTTTTCTTATCTCTAAAGCATCATTTTGGAAGTGCCTGAAGTGCTTTATTTTTTTTTTTCTTTTTCCTGCCCATGACATATTAACACAATGGAGTTGTCTTATGTGAAACTGACTCGAGGCAGGCAGATGACAGTGCTCCAGTCCCTTAAACCTGGGGTCAGCAGAATCCATTAAAAATATTCCAGAATGTATTTTACATGAGCAAAATTTTTTGACAACTGGAAGTCATAAATCCAAGGATCCAGGTTTGTTTGGGTTTTTTTTAATTTCACCAGAAAGCGTTTATGATTTTTTGACTGTCTAATCTAAAGCAGTTGTCTGCTTCAAGACAGCTTGAAATTGGGCATATCTACAAATCCACCTCAGTTCAAGGTAGGAAACCACTTTGTGTCACATATCACATCAATGCGAGTGAAGGAAATCTTTTAAACAAGTTGAAATGTTTCAGAAAACCTCACTTTGCTAGAATGGAAATTAACCAAAATATATATGTAAAGAAAAAAAAAAAAGGTAGTCTTTAATGGAGAATATATGAATATATTCTGCTTCATAAATAGAACCTTAGTGGAATTTAAAAACCTCTTTTAAGAAAGGGCTTAACGCTGTCCTTTCACTTTATTAAGCATGTGTCAGATTGAAAATTACTTTGAGACCTAATTTAATTTTCTTTGAGACTTAGTTTTTCTATTTCATTTACATATTATAAAGACTATTCAGATTATTTGGTGTAGGGAATATGAACTCAGTGTCTTCATGGTTGGCAATGTATTTCAGGAATGCAGAAGATCTTTTGGACAAGGTGAAGAAATTATTTGGCGAGCCCAGTGAGAAAAATGAGGATCTCAAAAATGAGGTCCGGGACAAGCTAGCAAACTACCACAGCATAGTTGATGATGCTCGAGATCTGCTAAGAGAAGCTGCAAGTAAAATTTGGGAGGCTGATCGTTTATCTGCAGTCAATCAAAACAATATGACCATGTTGGAGGTGAGAGCTGACAAGTTTTATCCTCAATTACTTGGATTCTGATTAAAGATTGGACCTTTGCATGATTAAATATTGAAACAAAAATATAAGCAAAAAAAAAGTATGATTAAAATATAACTATATCTGATGTCATTTAAAGGGAACAAGTTACTCAGAATGAGGAAATGCACTGGCTTTTAAAAGTGTAATTACTCCCCTGCTTCAGTGAAATAATACCATCTGCTTTGTGGAAGGTACACTGGATTTATTATTCTGTGGGAAATTAAATTTGTCCCAGTATAAATAGTCATGTAAAATTCAAGTCATGTGTTCAATATTTAAATAGTAGTTCCCTTAAAGTCTTTGCTGTCATATATTTGCTTCTAGAAAACTTAGACTTTCATCTCCCTCTGCAACCCCTGGGCAGAAGACTGGAGGGAGTATGTGGATATTACAGAGTAATAAATCAAACTCTATCCTCGGTAGTTAGTAGCTGTTATAAATGATCTCACTCATAGAAGAGGAATCTGCTTGTGATTTAATTTAAATTGCAGAGGCTTAAAGAGCATATTATACTGTACATTAACAAGCATTTAACCAAGACATAAAGAGCAGAGTCAACCTAATGAAGATAAATGTTTCAACTCTGTCTCACGGTGAGCTTTCACCTCAAGTACAGGATGAGGTTGGAGTTCTGAGACCTCCGTTCTCAGCAGAGGTTTCTGTGCTTGATTGAATTAAGGAAATATAGTGATCTGATGAATTTAGGTGATCTCTGTTCTGTGTATTTTCTTCACAAAGGTGGATGGATAAAGGTTGGAGAAAATACCTGCTATTTCAGTTTTTTAAATATTCTCTGCATCACTGTGGCAGAGTGCCTTTCCATCAGTCCTGCCCACATGGCTGCCATGGCCTCCTATCAAACTCATCTGTGATACTCAGTAGATCTTGTGCAGGAAATTGCCAATTCTTTACTCAGAAGTCCGTCCCTACCACGCTTATATGCAGTAGTTTTACTAGTTGGAAAACCAGGAATCTGTAGGTTACTCCAAACCTTTTATTTTGCATTCAGCAGTAGTGAAGTACTTCCAGTGGATGGAGGTAGGGAAGCTGCAGAATATTTTTATAGATTTTTCTTTCACAAAATGAGGACCTTACACATTCAGGTAATTATTAGGATTTCTAACTTTCTGATTCATTTTGCAGTAGTGCTTCAAAAATTACCTCTGTTAAAGAGCAACAAAAGCCCTGCCACGTGGGAGGACAATACACAGCTGGGGATGGGAGGACAAAGGAAAGATGCCTTACATTTGCCTTATTGTTATCTCAGTTCTGAGAGCTCAGGGAGTTGCAGAAGGTGCATTGTGGCACGGTGACAAAATGCAGTCTTATACTGAGGTGCTGGTGTTTGAACCGTTCTGGTAAACAACTCGTCTTTTCCTTTGTGTGAACTCATCCTATAGAAAAGGAAGCAAGCTGTAGAAGATGGCAGACAAGATGTTGAAAAGACCATTCAGGAAGGGAATGATGTCCTTAATGAAGCCAATAAACTTGCAAATGACATCAGTATAGCTGTAGAGGTGAGTATTTTATCATCCTTACCTGAGAATTAGTACAACGAAGCATCATTATGGAAGCAAAATAGATGATTAAAGTGACACCTAATTTTTCATTGTATTTATCAATATTGAAATATTTTGCTTGTGATAATTCTTTTTTTCCTTTCCTGTACGGCAGAAAAGCTAGTCTGGTGTATAAAAATTAATAACTTGGAGTTTTAAGTGATTTGTTGGATTACATGTGAGCTAGCTCATAATGTTTTAGGGACTCAATCATTTATAAGCATGGTGTTTTGATTGTGGAACTGACTTTATCTTGAGAATTACAGATGCAGCAGACCCATTCATAGTCTCACTGCAACTCTGTAATCTAGATATAGATTTATCTGCACAAAAATTGTGTGTCTATCAGAAGGAAACTTCAGAAATAATTGGTTGTCTATGGCCACAATTTTAAGTCTAGACAGATCAGGAGATTTTAAAATTTAAAATTCTCATTTTACATAATTTTTTTGAAAATTCTGTCTTAAAAGTTTTATCAACAGAGTTTGGGATTAGTGCCTTAGCTACGAAAAAAAAAATAAAAGGTGTCTTGAAGTATCATTGGTTCTGAAGATATTTCAAGCATGCATTGCAGCTGGAAATGGACAAAAATGTTCTTTGGAGAAATGGAAAAGGAGACACAGTGAGACAGCTTTTTGGAACAGGAATGGCAAGTCTTCAAAAAGCATAGTTCTTACTGAGAAGCTTTAATAAGCAAAAAGACATTGTAGCCACTCAAAGGGCCCTGAAACATGAAACTTCTGCCATTTATTAGTTATTACTGTGGAGCACAGTAAAAATTTAATATAGCTATGCATGCATCTGCATTTAGGAAACGAATCCAAATTAAAGTTTATAAGATTTTAAAGTGTACAAGTCATTAATTGCTAAACAAAAGCTTCTACTAAGCTCTAGAGAGACAAGTAGCTCTTGGAATATTGTTTATCTCCTCTCTGCTTTCCAGTCCAACCACTCCTGTTACTCTTTCTATACTAGTTCCCTGAAGTTTTAATGCATGGGTAAGTTGAGATAATAGCCCCCAAGGAAAGTAGAAACACCCTTATACATAAATAAAGCTACAGAATGCTTGCATTCAGAAATTTAAAGGCTTTTCTTTTGCCTTTTTCAGTATGTAGAAGGTGTGGCAAATAAGATACAGCCAATGTCTGATCAGCTGAAAGACAAAATAGATGACTTATCACAAGAAATTCGTGACAGGATGCTTCCAGAAAAGGTGTTGCAAGCTGAGAATCACGCAGGCCAGCTGAATGAATCATCTTCAGTGCTGGATGGGTAAGGCAGACATTTACTGGTAATGCTAAAATCATGAAGCAGATTTGGAAAATTGCTTCACACTACCTGAACGAAATTTTTCTTCTTTGACATCTGTCACTGGGAGTATACAAATAACCAGTGATGAAGAGTACAGCTACTGAGTTAGTAAATTTGTTTATGTCTTGTAAACAGTTCTCTACATCTTGTGATTCTTAGAGGCCGCATGGACAGCAAACAGCACCCTCAGAGGCACTGATGACAAAGTTTAGCTTATATGCTTACTGCTATGTGGTGAAAAAAGTAGAAATTCTTCTTAAAGAGTTCACTACACATTTTCATGTGCATTTGTTACAAACAAGTAGTATTTTTCTTTTTAAGATGACCATTTTGGTAGGAGACTATTATTGTGATGCTAAATTGTTTACTGGTGGAAGTCCCCCTTAGTGATGGACAGAAATTCTTCTGCCAGTTTCAAAACACTCCCAAAAATGTAGGTGTCCTGGACCAAAATGCTTAAACCCAAGAACAGAAACTTCAGTTTCTGTTTACTGCTATCACATTCCTGAATATGAGAATTGCAACACCCTTCATTTATATGACTGCATGCTCTTTCAGAAGAATGATACTGTATAACTCATCATGAAAATTGTTTCCTGGGAAGAATATAAAACAACAGTTTGTTGAATTTTTTGGGGAAGAGAGAGTGGTGTATTTTGTTTTATTGCATTCTATGCAATAAAATGCATAGAATAGAATAGAATACATACAAAGCAAGCCATAAATAGTAAGTGTAATTTGCAATAGCAATATTCAGAAATATTCTGGCTCATGTATATTCTGCCTGTTGGACCTGTCCCCTGCATAGCTTCGGAGTTTCATTATCTTAGAAAAGCACTACATGAAAAGAAAGGATTATTTTTCAAAACATCAACAATAGTCTACTTTTTTGCTGCTTATATCTTTTAGATCTACCTGAAGACTTGAATATCTCAAAAACTTCCTCAAAATTACAGATGTTTAACACAGTATTTTTTTATCAACATCTGTAATTTTGAGGAAAAGACAGGAAATTAGCTCTAATACTTGCAAAATTACTGGCTTCATTTACAGTGTAGTCACTCTACTCTAGATACCCAGTGTAATACGTGTTTTGAACTGTGCATAAAGTAATGAGAGCTGTAGTTTCCTGGGTAAAAATGAGTTTGAAAGTGAGTGACTTTAGAGTAACACCCAACCATGCATAAATATCCAAATACATGGAAGGTTGTCATGAGGGAACTAAGAGAGAAAATGTAGACAAAAAAGAAGATTGTGCCTCCTAATCAAATATTGGCAAAACATGCTTTGAGATAGAACTTTTTAACTACTCAAAAGAGACCTTTATATGGGTGTTTGCATGTACTTCTGTCTCAATGTAGGTGAGAGCTTGACCTTAAGGAGCTTAAGGTAGTGTTTAAAATGTTAGAACACCACCATGTATACCTATGTCTGATCCCAATATCAACCACAGTTTCTCAAAAAACTAAATAAACTCTACAGAATCAAGGACATTAAAATTATGTCTAAAAGCAGACTGTTCAAAGTTAAAATTTCTGATGTGGTCAGATAGATACATAACTTCAAAGGACAAAGAAATACCGTGGTGCTGTGTAGTCAGGATAAAGCTGTTTACTTCCTGCACTGACAACAAATAATTATACTTTACAGGTATATACAGTCTTTATCAGTTTGAGGAATTAAAAAGTGTATCTGTCTTCACAACTGGCACTTGAGTGTCTTTCAGGCAGTACCAAATTTGGTGTAGATTACTCTTTCTTCTTACAGGAAAAGAAGAGGGAGAGCCCTGTCACTCCAGTTGCACTCTAAGGATTCAAATAATATATTGATTGACAATGAAGTTGTTTTCTTGAGTGTTAGAACATGGAGCTATTCATGAACTTAACCTAGAAGAAAATCTTATTTCTGTTGTATACAAAGAAGCATTAGTCTAGGCTTCTCCCTTATGGATAATTGCCTGCTTATGAATAAATGCCATTGGTATTTGGCAAATTCAGCTTAGGTTTTCCCTAACCAGAAAGAATTTGAACAGTGTTTCTGAGCAGTTCTTGTGCTAGGTAGCTATTCTGGACTCCACATTTGTCTAACAAAACATCACAGGAACTTAGAGTAGCCTATTGGGCTCCAGCTGTAGTTGAAGAAAGAGATACACTTTTCCAAGAGTGGTGCAGAAGCAGCTCAGTCGTGCAGTTTCTGCAGTAACCTAAAGGGAATCTTTCTCCCTCTATTAACTACATGTTGCTTCCAGAGACTATACCTTCTGTCCACTTGGTCTTTTCTGTGGCATTTTGTAGAAATCAGTAAGTAATTGATGTGAGGATCAGAGCCCAGCTGTCACAGTTCTCCAGAGAATAGATAAATTACCAGGATAAATATTTCTTTCTTCCACACACACTGTCTCAATGACTATTTCATACAAGCTGGAACAGGTCCAACAGGAGTAATCCCTGTCTCTTTCATATTGCCATACACCTGCACGGCTAGAAAATTTCCCAGAGATGCAAAAATCAAAGTTCAGATACATTCTTATCCACTTCAAGTGGGGATTTTAGCCCATTTACACTTTATTCAGTAAAATCAACAGAGATATTGGTCATAATGACTACTGAGATAGTTGTCTTCAAGTTCGATTTGTAGGTGCAGCAATTTTTCATAGAAAATGTTTGAATATATCATACAGAGAGAGAGTGCAAGAAAAATTATTTACCCAGCCTGCTGACTAGAAATTCCCCTAGGAAGGAGGTTAGCTGGACTCTAGCCCTCCACCAGCAAATATTAACTGTATTTAATCTGTTTATAGCTATCAGAATGGAGTATTTCATGTAAATTGACCATCACATTCAATATGAAACATTACTGCCTATGTTTTTCGTTTTGGTCAGCAAAATTGACATTTAGGGTTTGGTTTGGACTGTGAGATCACCTTCAAAACTAGCAATTCTGTGTTTGGCGGCCAGACTAAGAAATTAACTTTTCAGAGATTTTACTTTAAAACATGTCTATGATGATCCTTCATGTTCGTACAGAGCAAGTTTCCCCAAGTTACCTGGCTCAGCACATAGCCTAAAAACCCACATGATGAATATGTTACTTGTATTAGAACATTATGCACAGTGCTATCTTTTCTCAGTGTCTGATCAATTTTTATCTCACAGAAGCTCCTCTTTTAGTGAGCATTGTTCTTTATGTCTTCCTGCACAGATAAAATATGAATTCCATTAAACACATGATGCCAGATCTCCTGAAATCTCAAATGTAGCATTGCTCTCTAAACACCTTAGAAATAGCCTTAGAAATACAGGCTGTTGGGTTTGAAAATGTAGGATACTCTGTTCTGTTGAGCTCTGTCAGCAGGTTTAATGGTGTGTTTACTTTCCCCATCCCAACAGAATCCTTACTGAAGCCAAAAACCTCTCTTTCAACGCCACACGCGCTTTCAATGCTTATACTAACATCAAGGATCACACAGATGAAGCTGAAAGGGTTGCCAAGGAAGCCAAGGCTCTTGCAAATGAGGCTATGCAAGCGGTAAGGAAAATGAGTAAATTGAGAAGGAGGTTTAGATTTTTTGTGGAATGTGATCTCAGATCCATGTTTTGCCATCTTGAAACTGTGTGTACCTTTGCCATCAAACATTCTTGTTTTGTGATCAGAAAACTATGCCTCTGTCAGAGCTACATGTACCTTCAGGCAATCTCTGTTTGTTCCTAACTCATGATCCTTACTTTTCTTCCCCATTTTATTACTATCCTTCCTCCCTCTCTCTTCCATCTTTTGTTCTCTGTGTATGGCTCAAGCCAACAGCACCGGAATAGGACTGTAGGCCATTTGATATTCAATAGTGCTAATTTAGATGTGGGTGATACATTCATTAAATATAAAGAACTCCATACCTTAATTAACTCTTCTACCTAGTTCCCTGAAAATGCTTGGAGGCACTTCTCTGCACATCAGATGAGATGCATGCACCTGGCCAGAATTCTAGAAATGGAGAATTGTAGGAGGGGAGTGGAAATTTTATTCACTTTGTGAACTCTACTAGTTCTTGCAGAGAAATCTTATTCTCACTATGAGGTAGCACATGCAAATTTCCAGAGAAAATGAAGAGAAGTTTTAAAAATAGGATTGTAAGGTAAAGTCAGTCGCAATAAGGGTCTTGGCTCCATGATGTATATACTGTGAGCAGAAAATATTCTGAGCATAGCTAAAATTATCTTTTGTGTCAAATATCAAAGGAGTTAGTGGCTAATTTGTTGGTCAGAGACCAAGAGACACGCACATCACATGTGTACAGAAACGTGAGGCAGTGATAGTATGAGATTGCCAGAACTTATATTTGATATGGAAACATGCAGATGAGCAGAAACAACTTGTAGTTACAGCACTTGTACATGAATAAAGGTAGCTTGCAGAGAGCTACTTCAGTCAAATGGATAATGAGAATAGCAAAATCAATCACATGCTGTAAAGATCTGTATTCATCAGAGGGATAAAGTGAACTAGCCACTGCACAAAAAAATTAATATTTGTAGGCTGTTTACATTTTCAGTGTTTTTTCAAATAACACTACTGTATTTCTCTCTTGATGGAAAAATGCACTTCACTTATTAGTATGTGCAAGTTCTCTGTAAGAAGTTCTTTGTACCGGAATACCTAATTGCACCACAGAAGTAAATAAGGGACTAGCCCTTTTTGTTTTTTCCTTCTCATTAAGATTTAATACGTCCTGTCTTTTTCTCCTTTGACAACTCGGAATGAGTGAGACAGGCAGTTGTTTCAGGGATTGAAAAAGGGGGGGGGGGAAAAAGAGTGAGAAAGATAAAAAGCTAGCAATTACAGGATGGTGACAGAAATATTTATATCCTTAGTTGATTATAGCATAGAGAGAGAGGGGATTGATAATTTAAGTGATGGAGGTCAAGATGGACAATATGATGTAAATAGAAGCAAGTGAGTAGCAAGGAAAGATGAAAATATTAAGGTGATGTTTTCAGCATCTCTTTCACATGTAGTCATTAGAGGTGGCTTGTTTTTTTTATAAGCAGTATATGTGAAATGAGGATCTAGTTGATGAGGAAGAAAATTGAGGCAGCTGATGCCTTTTAAATGTAATTGACTTGATATAGAGGTCATTGGTGGTTTACCATCAAATTGCTGCAGAGCAGTAGATTTAGCTGTTATTTTTTAAATGATCATTTGAGGGGTTTGAGCCAGATTTAAAAAATATGTCAGTTGTGAACTGCAGTCACTACTTCTTTATTCTGTTTCCTTGGTTTTATTTAAAGAATGTTGAATATTTGTTCACCCTAGGTGAATAGTTTTACTGGTAACTAGGTAAATCAGGCTCCCACTTTCTCGAGGTCCCAAGGAGCTTTTAGCCGAGCTTCAGCACAAGACCAGGAATGTGCCCTCAGTCAGGGCTGTCTGGGGCACAATGGTTCAAAAAGTCTCCTAGACAGCAGCATTGGTGAATTTGCTCCTCGAAGGTCGCATAAGCCCCTGGAAACTGTGTTGACAACTTTCTGAGAAGTTGCTCTTTTACAGTTGCTCTGTCAAAGATGGAGATCATGTCTTTCCCCTCCTTTTGAAAGATGGAGCCATGTTCTCTTTTGTATGAGAGCTATTGTGGATGCCTGTCTTCTGTGAAAGAAGCATCAAGCTGCAAGCAGATAATGGAGAAGGGTGCTGTAGCTCACTATGCATCCCTGATCCTCACCTTTCCCATTTACCAGGAATAAGTTGGGGCAGGGGTACGAAGGTTTCTCAACAGCAGCAAGCTTGTGTATGAACCAGAGACAGTAGGGACAGGTTTTGGGTTTGGGTTCTATCCTGCACATTACTGGACCAAATTATTTACAAGAACCTTAGTGATATCTCGGGGATGTTTTGGGGTTTGGTTTGTAATGGGAAAATTACTTCATTTTCAAATTAATCTAATGTTGATAAAAGCAGGAATGAAAAGATTCTCAAAATCCATCATGATTACAGGAAGCCTGATAAATTACTGGGGAAAAAATGCATTAAAATATGACAGAAAAATTCCTCATGAGCTTTTTATGATGGATTTGCTCTCCCCTTTGAAAGCAAAATAAATTCATCAGAAATGAGAAATCTTTAGTATTCAGGCAATTTCAGCATTCCATTACTTAGGAAGTAACTGATAAGAGTCAGGTTAGCATATTCTGCTCATATCTCATAGATCAGAATCATAGTTTTACACTATATATTAAAAAAGTGGATTATTCTAAGCCTTTTAGAGAGGATTTACAGACTGAGGACTGTAGGAAGCATATGGGACAGATCAAGTGTTTAGGGTCCTGCTTTCTTCTTTGATTTTGACTTTCTTTGTAGGTGGTGCCCAACAGTTCTGTTGGGTGTCTAGATTTCCTTACATAAAGCTGCCTAGACATCCTTGAGAGGATGCCCTGAGGTGCAAATCATTTTTGGTACCCATCTTCAGGACTGGTAGAAATGAGAGTAACCCTATCTCTTGCACAGGAGAAAACTTCACAATGTAAGTGTATGTGAAAGGAAAATAATTTAAGAACAAGGCAGAGCTATTTTTGATTTGAATTAGCACTGAGGTCTATAGAACCTTGTACCTGAATAAATTCATGTGACCCTCAACACTGCCCCAGTGCATTTATGCCTCTAAACCATGACTGAGGTTGCACTGTTTGGGTACATAACATGGTCCCACTTCTGCCAGAAGATGAAGCAGAGATTCAAAATGCACAGGGTTTGCATGGGAGAAAGGCACAGGGAGAGGACGGTACTAACCGCAGATTACGGACATTTTGGGAGAGGCAGAATTAGAACAAATTAAATTCAAGAGATTGTGCAATTTTCAAATTTATTTTGAATCACAATCTTTTTTTTTTCCTTTTTTTTTAAAGTTTTTAATTCCCTTTTTTTTAACCGTATTTTTACCAGTTTAGAAAAGAATGTCAAAGACTGTTGACTGTAAATCCTACTAAATTATAAAGTGGTTCACCGTGACCCAGCCTTGCCACAAGCATACAAACTCACCTTACACAAAGTCATAAAATGTTTGGGTTTTAATTACTAACTGCTTCATAACTTGACATCTCATGAACCACAAGAAAAACTAATACAAAAGTACATTTTCTATCAGATGCCTCAAATAATCCTCATTTTCAAGATTGTTTTTAAAAAACACAAAATAAACTTTTAATAAGTACAAGTTTATTTCTCTCTGAAAGGGCTTTTCTAGTATTAACTTTATGCTGAAATCTGTTTCTGACTTAATTGTCAGCACACTCCCAATTACTGTTCCTGATTTGATGAACTTCTTGGTTTTGCACTGTAAATCTGGCCTTCCAACTTCATTTTATTAACTATAAACTGCTTCAACAACCAGTCAACCATGCCTAGTTGCCTATTAATCATCATCATCATCATCTAACAATAATAATAATAATATAGTAATTTTAAAAACACAAATAATATAATAATAACAACAACAGTCCTTATTTTTGAAGAGTGGTGGTCACAGAGTGATCATACTCTTGGTTCTGTTTCTAGTGGGAAAAGAAAATTTTAAATATTATCAGATTTGACAGGTGCATCTCTCACAAAATCTGGACAAACATTCTTCCTTCAAGAACAGTCTTTTGCTTCACTGGCTAGTTTTTATTACTTTTTCCTGGAGTTTTTTAATATTTTTCTGCTATCAGTGCTGCTTTGTATTATATGAAAGAGAAAATCTATAAGAAAATAATTTTTTTCGTCTTTTGAATGTATATGTTTCTGTTGTTGAAAGGAATGTGTACACAGCTCAATATTTGAGGTGAGTTTGGAAAATGGCAGCAATGTGCGCCTTCGTTCTTAAAATCACGTAAAATCTTACATTTACATTCCATCTAAAACCAAGAAATCTTTAATAGCTATATCCCTGTGACAATGCAACATGTACCATGAGATATCCCATAACAAAAAGCTTGGTTCTGAATTTTGAAGGTATCCAAAGCATTCTCTAAGTTTTTTAAAAGAAAGAGAAGCAGGGAGTTCACTATATATTTTTCACAGCGTTGTTGAAAAACATCAGAGCTTCAGCAATATGTGAAATATCACTTCTGGGCTTACTCATTCTAAAAATAATGAATAGCAATAATAATTGTGTCATTTAATTGACACACAGTTAATTTTTGAGTATATGTGTCTGCCCTGGAAAATGAAAAGTAGCTGCTTCTTAATTACATACCAGTTACAAGGCTATGACCCATGACTAATATAGAATGTTATCAGGCTGTCAGGAGTATTCTCAAAGAAATGTATTCAGTATGATGTGTGACCTGAGTTCAGTCTTACAAACTGAACAGTAAGTGGTTCAGAAGCTGGAGCATTTCCTACTGACTGAAAACACTAATCTAATTTAGAAAAATCATTCTATCTATTGATCAGTCTCTGCACTGAAGGTAGAGATCATGTTTTTCAGGAGAAAGATCTTTAAGTCGCACGGTATGATGGAGGATGGTAACTTAGTAATAAAATTCTTTCAGATTAACTGCAGTTTGCCTCTCTTTTAAAACTCTATATCTTATTTCTTTGCTCACCTAGCAATTATAATTCTTTAATTTAACCACAAATTAATTTCAGTTGTCATTATTAGAGTCATCAGATCCAGTCTGGCCTCTAAAGTTTCGGTAGCTGCCGTTAAGAGAAATACTGTGTTGCATGGTGTTCTGTCCATAGCTGAAAGGATAAATACATATATAAGTTGAAATATGTTTTGGTTTTTGGTTTTGGACAGTTTTGCTCCGAGAGTCAAATCCGTATCTTTAATACTGTAAGCATTGTCTCTCTTCATTTAAGTAATCTCTGATATTCCAAAGGAGACCTGGTATTCCATTAAAAAAATATATTTAGATTTTTTTTGTTTTGTTTTCTTAGACTAATATCATGGCAATGGGATGTAATTCAGAGCCCACTGATGTGCACGTAAAATTTAGATGGCTGTTCACTTAGATCGTGATCACACGTCTTTTATGACCTTAGACTTTCCTGTGTGATTTACACTTTGTTTGTTTGTTTGTCTACAGACAGCTGGTCCTCAAGGATCACTGAAGGATGGTGCCAAGAGCGCTCTTAAGAAAAGCTTCATGGTCCTTAACAAAGCCAAGATGTTGGAAAATGATGTTAAAGGTATGTGCAGTTCAGACCCACTAAGCAGAGGGGAAAAAAATGTTGTGAGACTGCTATGCTTCTGGATGAAGAAGCCATATAGGAAAAAAGAAGAATTCATTACCTGGTTTGAAATTGGACAGTGTATCAGTGAAGAAGATTCTCCTGTTCCCTCTGTCAATTTCCTGGACAAGAAGGCTGAGGAGGAGGGAACTTAGGTCTTCTCTTGCTAATTACAATTAGGGCAAGAGTAAGGGCAAGAAAAATCACACACAGTAAATATTCAAGGCTGAGTTTTAATTTTGTCACAGAGATGATTCATGAATCCTCCCCATGCTGCTAGCTTAGTTAAACTAAGACACAAATAAGAAACTTGTTTCTTACTAGAATCAAGACTGATTTTTATAATAGAGCCCTGTCTTCCATGTTTTTGCATGCAAAATTCTCTTTGGCCTCTTGGGAGACACATTAAGAAGGGCACACAGCAAAAGGAGGAGATCCATACAGCTTAGTCATCTTTTGGCTGTTACTACACTTTGATTTAGTTTTGGCAGCTCTAGGATTTCCAACTGCAGAATTAGTTAACAAGTAAACGTAAGTTTAATAAGGTCATAAAACATAATGTTTCATAAGGTCATTAAATGCATTTCATTGTCATACACTGCTTGAAAGTGGAAAACATCATTATTTTCTTGTAGCTGAACTGAAGGAAAGAAATGTGTCTGAGTTACTAGTAAATCTTGGATGTATATTTAGGGTCTTCTTTATTGCAACTCTCTACTTCCAGATTCAGTACAGATTTAGGGCGGGAGGAACATATTTCAGGAAATACATTATAGAAAATCACAAGACTATGGGGAGAGGCCAGCATGCAATTTCAGTAGCATGGCTGAAGTAGAAAAAAATAGTGATGCTTTCTGGAATGCAAACCGCTGTAGCTTGCCATGGCTAGTGTATAATAACACTAAAATGGCTCTGATGCCTCTCCCCAGCCACAGCGCTCCAGGGAGCAGACTGGCACCTCAGAGTGGAGGTGCTCTCTGTGCCCCCCAGGCAGGTCAAGTGGAATAAAGCATAGTGCCCTGTTTTCCAGGAAAAATTAAAATGATATCTCTACGAGGATGGACGTGAATTCCATGTGTCCTCAGGACTGTTCAACTTAACCCTGAGACAAGATATATTACAATCATTACTGCAGAGAATTTTGAAAAAAAATATTTTACCATTGTACCAGTGAAAATTTGAGTTGCTAACAGTTTCACAATTCAGAAGAAAATGTCCAAACAGCCTAAAAATTCATAAAACAAACTTAATGCAAGCAGGCAGTAATGCTTAAAAGGCACATATTAGATTTTTGTCTATTTTTTTTTGTCCCAAACTTAAGGGTAATGAGATGGAGTTCTCTTTAATGCTCTCCAATATATCTTAATGTGCTTCATAAAGGCAAGCATTCTGAACTAGAACAGTATGCCTTTTTACATCTAATAAAACATGTCCATGCTCCACAGCTAGACCCTTCGAGATCAGTTAATGTTGTGCCCAGAATGCAGATGCGTAAGAAGAAAACGCAATGACAGATTTCTATTCCCCACTCTGCTTTTGCACCAAAGTGGTGATATTATTAGTATTGTGAATAACATAGAACATATGTTATTAGTGTTATGAACGTAATTCCTTCTGGATGTCTTGATTTGCCCATGAGAGAAATTGAGAGTTCAGTGTCAAACTAATAGAAAGATATTTTCTTAGAATCCTTATAAAGCCACACTTTCAGAGTCTCAGCTGGAAGTGCTGGATGGCTAATGGGCACTCCATAAAGATCTGGTTGACAGAAGAGATCACTAGCTTAAAATTTCCCTATCTGTACTACAGGAAGTACATTAGTTAGAGTAATGAAGACCCATAAGCCACTCAAGTAATATACACGCCAAAAATCCAGCCTGGGCTGTGATAGAGATAGGAGTGTTTTCTTCCTACATTATGACATTCCCCTGATTTGTGGCCAATTACCTGAGTTATAAAATGGCTGTTAATCATGAAAATGTTTTATATTACCACCAAAGACTGCTGAAACAGTCCTTACAAAGCAAAGCTTCTGACAGAAGCTATTAAATTGGAGATTTAGTAATTTCTTTCTCTGTGGGGTTAGGAATTAGAAAGAGTAACCCTGTTGGGAGAAGCAAAATCTCTGTGTGGTACTGTGGCTAGGAAGTAATTTTGAAATCTGGGCTACTAGTGTGTAAATGCTGCTGATGAATGAAAATTGAAAATAAGATGCATAAACTCCTCTTCAGCTGGAGACTGCTGTCAGGTGGCTACTAAAATTCTGCTAATGTAATTTCTTTTGCTTAAGATTTGGCAACTTGAGGGAGACGTGTCTTGTTGGACAAGACATGAATATTTTTAGCTAAAACATTTTCCAGTTGATAGGCAGCATATCCAGCTGATAGATCTCCTATTTGTATATTCTCCTCTGCGTTGTCTTTCTGCTGACCTGACATATTGCATTCACCAGATTATGGCAATCAGTGCTGAAGGTACTCTTTAAGTTAGACTTAATTAGCTGCATTTCTCTAGTAACATCTCTTTCTCCTGTTTGTTCCTTATGTCAGTTTCTAAGTCTTGCTTGATTTAGGAAAAACAATTCAGCTTGTGACCCATGTTCCTCTTTATAGGAGGAGACTGTGGGGAGCAAGAATGCTATTTGGAAGCAACACAAAGATAAGAGAAAGGGATGTGTGTAACAGTCAGTTCATTTCTGCTGTCTCCAGTCAATAAAAACAGATGCATTTGTTGCTCCTTGCTAGATTGCCAAATTGAGTCTGGTTTTGGGATACATGCATTTAATAGCATAGCCTTATTGATGTTTTCTTGGACAGCTTCATGTGGAAAAACTGCATTTATCCATACTATCAGAAGATACCTGTTTCTGCTATGTTCCTCTATATGTATGTGCCACCATGATGGTGGCACATCATCAGCAATTAATCAATGTCACCTATTTATGTGATCTGCAGAGACTTGTAAAACCATGTGTCTCACATAAATCACTCTGTATAAACTGTAAGTAACTAAATTCCTGAGTTTATCTTAAGATTAAATATATAGGCACAGCATTGTTTTTTTTCATTTGACTCCACTTCATTCATGCAGAGGAATAAGGGGTGATGCTTTACCCTGTAATGCTCTGTTTAATATAAACAGAAACTGAAAATCTTTGTTGATGTTAACCAAGTCAGCAAATGCAGAGACCAATACATGCAGTCTTTCAGGTTCCTCCGTACTCTTTAGGGTTTAGTTGCAGCAATGCATGACTAGTTTTGCTGATTTGAACAACGAGCAGTGCTTTTATTGGCATCTTGCGCCATCTCTATGCAGAGCTGATCAAATGAAAACAGAGTTGAGATAAATTTCTCATGATAGCACTCAGTTTACACTTTAATGAGAGTTGACAGTGCCTGGCATCTTTCAGACCTACTAACCTCTTCCAAGTTGGATAGGCTCTGTAGTTTGGAAAAACTTAGAGTAGCTGCCTGTATTTTTACTAACTTCAGTGCTTAACTGGAGGATCATGGGCCTTCAAATCATTGCCCCAGCTTTTTTAATAAATGCTAATAGTTAACAGATGTCGAAAAGCTGACATGAAGTCAGTTCAGTTTGTGATTCATGCAACAGATTAGTCCAGTGCTTAGTGAAGATGCCATCTGGGTTACAAGATAAGTTACTTCAAAATAAAACCTAATATCTCTGTGAAAAATTAACAATTTCCTTGAAAAGCTGACACAGGACATAGTTTCTCCTCACTTCTCATTGTGTGAGAGCCTCCCTAGGAACAATTATTTATGGCTTTATTATTGTAACTAAAAAAGCCCCACCCACAGTAAAACTGTATTTGAGGAATTAAAAGAAAAAATATTAAACAGGTAGGTTCTCAATATTCAATTTCAGAATTTCTAGGGAAACTTCCCTTGTTAAATTCCATAAAAACCAGTTTGCTCCTATGGTTACAAAGCTGAAAACAGAAGTCTGGAACATGATTCTTCAGAAATACAATGAGGCAATTATTAGCATGCTGGATAGGCAGAGAAGAGAGGAGAAAAAGAGAAAATTCTAAAATATGTTACAAAGTCAGAACACCACCACCATAAATGAGGCAAACTTCTAAGAAATATTGACATACTTTACAAACACTAATGTTCCACTAGAAACACTAAGAAATTATTAGGCAGACCATGATTTCAGAATTAAATGGTTGAAATTAGGGCAGGTTTTTTGGTATTATTACTTAACCAGAAAAGAACTCAGATAAAATCTCAGGGCATACAAGACCAGAATCTCATGAGTTCATCCTGGTTTAACAATAACATGTTACCAGTAGCCTCCTCCACCAGTAGAGATATAACCTGTCATTTAAAAATAAAGCTGTTTTTAAGGAGAAGAGTGATCATATAGTATATGCAATTCTTCCAAATTTTGTTTCAATGCTAACTGTGCCTCTCACAGTTCACACAAAAGTCCTGTTCTTCTGCAGAACATTTTGCTGGAGTGAAGGCTTATCTCTGGGTACTCCTGCAGTCCTGTGTGTTGCTCTAATTTAAATAAAGCAAACATATTTCTTCCTCAATGACATTTCAAAAGGTCTAACAACAAAAGTATAGTTCTCATTTAAATTCCATGTGCTATTTCAGCCTTGCTTTAGCCTTAGAAAATTTAATTAATAATTTCTTGTAGGCAATATAAATTTTGTTTGATTTTTCTCTTTACAAATTGCTTCTTGCACATCCAATTTTAAGAAACCATACTTTTTTTGGATTTGTGGAATGTGAACCACATAGGTGTTTATTTTCAATAACCTGTCACATACCTGAAGGTCACAGTCATAGCTTGTCATCCTGAACTCCTTTTCTACAAATTATTCTTCTCTTCTGGCAATCAAGCTCAGTGATGTTAAATTAGTTTCCCAGTAGGATATGCCTTTAAGGTAAGAAATTACCAACTGTCTGTTCCAAAGAGCTTCATATTGATACAGAGAAATAATAAAAAATGCCCACTACAATAGTAGTTAAAGCGCTAACTACATTTTTTTGGTGTCAAACTTTACTTCTGAACTTTAGGATAATGTCTGTTTCAATTGCCATAAAACTTAGCTGGAATCTCAGTTTTGTGATTGTTGCATTGCTCTGCTCGATATGGTTCAAAAGACCCTGCAAAATTTTTATTCAAGGTAAATGCTGAAAATTAGGAACTTACTTGTAAATAAGGACGTCAGTTTCAACTGTGATGTACTGAATATGACACACCTGTGCCTTTGATTTGTACTGGTGGGTATTTTTTACTCAGTGGGTATTTTCCCAAAGAATTTAGAATGTTTATTTCATAATAACCTGTCATTAATGTATTCATCTCATATTGACAATTAGTGATCTATATATTCTCTTTGGATGTTATGGCAACATCTTTGAGAAGATCCAAGACAGCTAGGCTCTGGCCACTCTAATTACAACAGCAAGCTGGCCTAATGGGTCCTGTTTCTTTCACACCACATTCAACTCATACAGCTCGAGCAACCACCTTAAGAAGAAATGCAGTAGCTTAATCTAGGAATCAAAACTATGACTAATCAAAACTATGACTAACAACTATCAATGGATCATTGTGTGAATTTGCCTAAATCATATCATCATAACAAGTTCTTTCCCCTGCACAGCTTTGAAAAATCCATGATAAATATGTACAACAGTACAAGGAACACAAGCATTTAGATACTATGGAAGTAGGAACTTAAAGAAACTGGAGATGATCAGTGAACCCCACAAATTCTGCTGGACTTCCTTATTTACACAATTCAATATCTTAATGAAAAATGACTTGCTTGTTATGCATTTTAAATTATGTGCACTGAAAGGATTGTGAAAACAAAGAGTTAAAGCATCTGTATCATATGCATTTTTTATAGAAAAGGGTGATGATCTGGACAGTACACAGAACAGGCTGAAAGATGCTGATGAGAAGAATTCCATCCTCTTGAGAGCTTTGAATGAAACCTTAGGAAAGCTGTCAGCCATTCCTAATGGTAAGTTGGAAAAGTGTTGCAACCTTTGACTCAGTCCCGCTCTTTCGTTTCTTTTTCCATGATTTAGCATTTGTCTTATCAATCTTTGCCTGTGTCCACACTGGGTCGATTTTGACCACTGGCTGTTATAAGACAAAGATGAGCAATGTGAGAGTGAAAACTGAACTAAAAAGGTTTACATGATATCAGGTTGGATTTTGGGATGGTAAAAATACCATGCTTCTGCAGTTTGCAGAAGATTTCTGAAAGGAAATAATTACGATATCAGAAATTTTTATATGCTCTAAGACAAACAGTCTTTTGTTTGGAAGTGAAAAGTCTTTTTGAAGCTAACCTTCAATGAAACACTATAATTTCACCAGTGTAATTTAACCCAAGAAGAATAAGCCTTGCTGACTTTACAGAAAAAGCAGGGTGAAATATGCTGGGTTTTGTATTACCTTTCTACCCTACTCTCTACATTTCCAGCCACTGTTTGGTGTTTTGCATCTTTTTTAGCCTGTAAATTGCTTAGAACTGGAACAGGTTTTCCTCAATGGACTCTGAAGTGCTGTGCTCTTGTGACCCACTCCTGAAGGCAAGGGTGACTGAGGTTCTTGTTAATAGATCCCTTGGGACTGATTAGAATGAAATGACACTGAATGACCAGTGCAGATAGATAAGTAGATAGATGTATACATACATATATATATACATATCAATATGGCAGGTTAATTTTAGAACAATTTAGTTGCAGTAGAAAGGAGGTATGTAGCCATTTTTGTTATTAAGTATAGAAATTTGACAATATAAAGAGGAGAGGAGAGGAGA
>VYXF01011207.1:60451-83407 GCA_013397295.1 Polioptila caerulea
CCTTCGTTGAAGTGATGGTCACAGTCTTGATCCATCCAGGGTGAGGAAACCCCACACAACATAGCATTCTGTGGGTTAAAGTACCTTTAGGTTCAGGTGGGAATTCCCAGGTACCTATCAACAAGACTTGGTTGTTGCAATTTATGTGTCCCTTGGTTGAAGTGATGGTCACAGTCTTGATCCATCCAGGGTGAGGAAACCCCACACAACATAGCGTTCTGTGGGTTAAAGTACCTTCAGGTTCAGGTGGGAATTCCCAGGTACCTGCCCTGGAGGATAATTTTACACTGTTTGATGTAACACTGTGTCACATATGCTGTCCTCTGGTGGAAGGCCCCAAAAATGAGCCTGGGGATTTTGGTGGTTTATGACCCTGTCGCTGTTGCACATACAATGACACACGCGGACACCGTTTGGTGAAGAACATAAAAACTATTTATTAAAACATTTTATTCTAAATTTATAGTATTTTTACACAGACCAGGGATTGGAGGAGAAAGTTGACACTTCTCCCATCCCGTTGGTCAAGACAACTGCCCATCAGTTGTTTTTTAATCTAAAGGAAAGTATGTAAGCAACCTCATCTTAACATAAACATGTTTTAATTATAACACCCTTGTGTGGCAAAGAACTACGAACTATGAAAAACATCAAGTTGTAAAAGTGCATCAGAAAAGTGAAAAATCAGAGTGACATGACCCCTCCTAAGACATGACTGCTGTTACTCCCACCAGTGTAGTTGGGCCAGTGACTTCTTCTCAGAAGGGATGAACACCTTCAGGCCTGTGTGTGAATGTCTCGATACATGCCCCTAGGCAGGCGAGTTTTACACCACAGTCAGTTGTGTAAGGGAGGACATTGGTAGGATAAAAAGCATTATCTCAGCTCCACGGGATTTGCTTCTTATTGGCCTTTTTCCTAATCTGGCTTAAAAAAAATCTCCTTGCTTAGGTTGATTTGTTTTGGTCATCCTCTGGTGATAGGTGAGACACCTGGGCTGTTCTTATGCAAATCAGAGGTTTCAGCACCACATGCCCAAAAACTCTCCTCCTCCCCTTAGTTTAGGAGTTATCTGACCTCAGCATAGCAACCAGCTGCTTTTGCCAATGGACCATTGCTTCAGTCATTAACCTTCAACATTTCAGTGTCTCACATATGCACATTGTCATTCTGTAGAGACTTTTTTCAAAAATATAGTACTCATTAAAATCCCAAAGTCCTGGGGTGTTAGCTACATTGCATTGTGATAGCAAGGGGACAGGGAGCTCCAACACACTTTCATTTTAATGGACAGTGAAAGATAAAATGAATGTTTTAAAAAAGTAAATGTTTTAAATCAGTCTATTTTGCTATGAATTTTTCTTCAAAGAGCGTTTTATAAACAGAAGTTTCATCTTAAGAAAAGTCTCTGGAGAAAATCTGTATTCTGTCTGATTTCTGATGGTCTCGATGGTTCAGACTGCTAGTTAACCCTTAGCATGAAAAACAATTTACTATTCTCCTTGTACATTTTTGTGGCTTTAAGATTCCAGCTAACTCAAAAGTTTTGGTTTAGATTTAATAATACTTGGAATCAGCACTCACAAAATAAATTTTTTAATATTTCATGCTCATCATGTACCATTTCTTGGGTTTTGGTCAACATACTGATGTGGGTATTTCTCTTGAGTGCAGAGAGATGTCTAAGTCAACAAAAGTGAACCTCCAAGGCCTGTTAACCTTAGGACAAAGAATACTAAATATGGAACAAGTAAAAGTAATATGAATTATGCAATCATTAGCAATGTGATAAACTCTTGGCAGATTAGAATTACAGGGTGTTGACTCTTGGCACAAGGACACTCATAAAAACAAGCGACTGAGTATTAAGAATGAAATTCAGAGCAAATAAATGGCATGGATGAGTAAATTAGTTGTCCTACAGGAAAATGATCAAATGAAGAAAGGAGAGAAAATGACCATGTCATACATCTTGTTCAAGGATTTGAGGAAGCAGAGAGCAGCTTAAACTAATCATTCTTGTGTCCCTGCTATACTAATAATCAGATAAAAAAAAGCAGAAAGATTGAGAATGAGATAGACAGATCACATGTGGGACAAGGACCCACATGTGCAGGGAAGGCACAATTAAAGGTGTGGCTGAAAATAATTTGTGAGACTGAGGGAAGTGACAAAGTAACTCCAATTTTCACTCAGACAGTAAGTGCTTGATCTCTAATAATGACCCAAAAGCAACTACTTAGATATGATGAAGAAAGGCAATCAGGGTTCTCTTTTCCTACTCCTGTCAGGACTGACAATGATAGTGGTTTATTAAAGATTCCATCGTATTTCTGAGGTGCTGTTTTATTTTGGGGTTTTTTCAGAGCCAAAACTTCAGAAATGTGGAGTTTTTTGGAGCACAGATATGTATCTTTACTCAAAGAAATTACTTCTGCACTCTGGGCAATCATTTTATTATCATTTTCTACCTACAGATACAGCTGCAAAGGTACAGGCAGCCAAAGACAAAGCAAGACAAGCCAACGATACTGCAAATGATGTCCTGGCCCAGATTAAAGACCTCAATCGGAACCTCCTGGGCTTGAGAAAAAACTACAGTAAACTTACAGACAGTGTGGCCAAAACAAATGCAGTTGTGAAGGATCCAGTCAAGAACAGTAGGATCTTTTTTGGGCTATTTGGTGGGGATTTTTTTTCAGTTTGTGGTTTTCATTTCATATCTCAAAATGAAACTGACACTCCAGAATTTCACTTACATAGCAGTACTACAGTATGCTGGGATAAAAGGACTCTCTATCACTTCTGTTTTCTGGGCTTCTTATATGTGAAAAGGGACCAGAAGTCCCTTTGAACACTAACAACTCTGTGAGAAGAATTTTAAATCTTAAAGACTAGTGCTAGTAGTTGCAAGAAAAGCTAATGTCAGCAGGATGAAAATGTAATGGATAGATTTGTTCCTCAGATTACTTTTTAAAGTATTTAGGAGGTGACTAATCAAAGATTCTGACTGGCAATTCACTGCCTGATTCAAGAATAATACCCCACACTAAATCTGTCTTCAGTCAATCAGATAATCAGACCTGAGAGAAATGCATGACTTCTTTCCTATACATTACTATTTTTGGTAGAACACTGAAGACACTTTAAAAAAGAAGATTCTGGGAATGGGGTTATGTCTGCTTTCTTTCTTTCTTTCTTTTTTTTTTTCCATTCTTTTATCAAATGTGACAATTATTTTAGCATTTTCACTTTGGTTAGGATTAATAAAAATGAATTCTATATTACATTTTATGGTAGATTGCTAGACCATCTCTCATATAGGAGTATACAGCCATAAAACTTGAGTGCCTTTAGAAAATTACTGAGGAACTAATTTCTCAGTTGTTCTGGGCTCCCCAGGTTGCTGTCAGCTTGATGAAGCTGAGCACCTAAAAACATACAGTTTAGGAGGCTGTTATTCTCATTCTGTGGACAAGTATCTTCTGCCAATTGTTGCTGTACAGGTGAAAGAAGTTAACCCCAAAGGCTGTTCGTCACTGCCTGCCTATTGCAGGTTCCCTGTCACTCATCAGCTGAGATACATGTGTAAGGCCCAGTACAATTCCCATTGGGTGCATTAAAGTTTAGACAATATGAAAAGTAGTTATTGGTTGAAATAATGTGGTTAGATTACAGCAGGTTGTAGAACCAGCAGACTGTAAGGTCTTTTGCAGGATAGTGGAAAACAAATGAGGAACAGTCTTAAAGTAGTCATTTCTTGGCACGGCTGTATCCAGACTAGGCCATCTGTCCCAGCTCAAGTATTCTGAGCCTGTGCATACATTAGCACTTTAGTTGAGATTAGGAGTGATACTTTAAAATTTTATCTCTTGATTGTCCCCAGTCATCATTATTTTGGTTGCATTGAAGAGTGGCTTTAACACTTGCAAACTATTTCATATCAGATAAAGCTGAACTGAGTTGAGATGTTCTCCAGTAGTACACTTTTGTCAGAGAGGAGATGTTAATGGATATTCATATTACAGAATGAGAGTAAATAGTGTAGGGTGGACCATTTGAGGTGTATAAAGTGAATAGGCTGGCACTCATGACTAAATGCAAAAGCAGACAGAGCCTCTCTATGTCAAAATTCAGGTGCTGAATTCTCATTTTGATAGATATGAAAAAAGGTAAAAGATATTTTAAAGGTAGATATTTAAAAGGTAAAAGTTATTTATAGAATCGTCCTGTCCCTTACTTTACTTTACTTTTCTGTTGAGGTCTTCTCTTCTGTAATCTTCTGTCTCTTATGTTATCCTCTGTTTTTTCTCTTTTCTTTGTCTCCATATCTTGCCTGAAGAAATCTGTACGTATGTTTTTCTTACTTGCAGCTTGTAGTGTGCATTTTCCAGTAAACAATGACTCACTGCTTACCACCAAAGCCTCTGCATGGTCCTCTATGTTTCAAATTCATTGAAATAGTTAGTTTTGAAAACTTTGAGATAAAGTGACTTGGTAGCTTCTTTAACTTACATGAAACCTTAAGAAGCATCTTGAAGGTTTTGGTATGAGTGTTTTGGTCAAAAAACTAGATAAGCAGTTTTTCATGCTTTATCTGAGCATTATTTTTATGACTATTATTATTTTCATGTAATATGCATCTTTCTGGTAAATGCACGTTTGTACCTTTCAGTGTCATTCACAAAAACCCACACTGTCATGCAAGCTGAGTGTTGCAATCCTTAGATCTGCTGAGTTGTCAAAGAGAGGGTATTATTCACTGGTTGTATGTTGAGGGGCAAAAAAGGAATTAGAGAATTTTCCTCTTAAAAAAAAAAGAGAGGAAAGATATTGTGGTAAAATTGTTTAGTTCACCTGAAAAAAAAAAATCATTTGCAGTTTACTGTCACTGTTTTTAAATCTGCTTCCAGTACACATACAGAATTTTAAGCTTATGACCAGAATAAAACCTTTTTATATTTGTGCCCATTATAGTTAGTTCAAGAATTCATTTCAAGTTAATTTTAACCCAGTAATTTCAGAAATTATTTATGGAAACCAACTAGTTTTCATAAATCCAGCATTTTTCTTCAAAATTTGTAGGTTTTTTTTAAAGAAGAAAGCAAATATTTCATTCATAAATGTATTTTGCCACAGGAAATGTTTTCCATAATTATCATCCTGACTTGAAGCATAGTTCTGCCTTCAAAATCCTGCATTTCCACAAGTGTTTGCTGCTATTGCTACTTTAACTTGATTCTAAACATTCTGAAATTGCCTTATGCTGTTCAGGTAGCTTCCTAGCCTGTATGTACCTGATAGTTGCATATACAATCTCCTGAGCGTTGTGTACGCAGAATTTTCTTGGATTTTATTATTGTAATGTAAAATTAGTCTCTGACACTATTCTCTAAAGCTCTGCCTTGTTCTTTCTTATGAAGTTGCTGATGCAGATTCCAGTATTAAAAACCTAGAAAAGGAAGCTGATCGCCTGCTAGATAAAATCAAGCCAATCAAAGAACTCCAGGATAACTTAGGGAAAAACATTTCTCAGATAAAAGAGTTGATAAACCAAGCTCGGAAACAAGCCAATTCGGTAAGTCCCATTTCTCAAAAAAAAATTCTTTTGAGTATTGATGGGATTTTATTTTCTTCTTTTTATTTCTTTTTTACAGTGTGAATCCTTCCTAATTCTAAACATGTGTAAAGAGAGTAAATAATGGAGCATAATTTCTCAGTAAAAAAGAGAATATTCTGATAATTTTAACTCTGTGTATTGTTTCTTCATTTAAAACACGCACTTGTTAAATGAATAACGTCTGTAGGAATGGATCTCAAAAGGTTATTTTTAAGAAGTGTTGTAGGTGATAGTACAGCAGAGGAGTCACTATATCGTTGATTTTTTGTGAAAAAAAAATATATATTTTTCTGCTTCAGCACTGATATTAAGCCCCTGATTTAATTTCATAGAACTTACATTACTCAAGAATGACACCATCTCAGACTCACTGAAATTGCTGAGCATATCTGCTTTTTCCATATTTTTGTTTTTTCTCTGTCCAGTAGCAGCACTGAAGACTTGAACTTAAGAATATATTTCTACTCCATTTAGTGACTTTGGAATCCATCTCCCTGATTCAGTAATATTGTCAAGTCCAGGATCATCTGGTTAATACTGAGATTATTTAGCTTGCGATTTAAATAGCAAAGGAAAAAGAATCTTGTAGATGGTACTTGAGAAATCTTCCTCAAAAATGGTTGAAAAATTGTTTAAAAAAATCATGAACATAATAACAGGATACTGGGAAGGAAGTGATAGGATAAATAGTAGGATACTGATAAAAGAAGTTTTCAACACATATGTGATGAAATCTGCCCAGAACAGAAAGACAGGCTACAGTAATGATATGTTTTGTTACATTCATCTTCTGTCTGAGGGCTTTGAAGTACTTAAGTGCTCAGCATTTCTGAGATAAGGAAATTAGGAGCTTGGTCCTTTAATGGATCTCCTCTCTAGCAGTTTGCCATAAGCATAAGGTGATACCAATATATACATTTCCTCAAATGCATAAACATGTCTAGCGGGGATTGGGACACCAATGTACAGTCATTATGTCTGTGCTGGCATTATGAAAGCAAACATTAAAGTGGTTTTATCTGTGCTCAGAGCCTGAGGAAACCAATACATCAATCCAAACGCATGTGTCACTCAGCTGTGGAAATAAAACTTAGTTATGAATGCCAACTCCATTAGGGACTATGTAAAAGCAGTGATAGACATAACAGTTGGTTTGAAAATAATTGTGAAAAGGTGTCTTAAATTGACATAATCAAAGATATTACAAGGGAAAAATAGATAATTATGACTACCCAACAGCAATATGCTGTAATTCCTTCAGGAATGTTGCTTATTTTCCTAGCTGCATATTCTACTTATATACTATCTGTACTGCTAGAATTCCACTGTTGCTTGCATTGGACCAGTATATCTTCTAGCTATTTTCAATCTACACAGCTCATCCTTTAAATATGAATTCCAAAAAGAGGTTTTATTTTCTTTTACTAAACAATCCCAGAAAGAAAATGCAATTTCTACCTTCTTTGCATATCCAAGCAGCTCCCTAGTACATGTAACATAAAAATGTGAAGGAGAAAAAAAATTACAATAGTCTTATAATTATTTAGAAGCATCTATGGTTGATTCTGGAATAATAAGCAGTGAACTGAATTCTTTCTCTTATGGTTTTTTTGAAGATCAAAGTGTCTGTGTCCTCTGGAGGCAATTGTATTCGCACGTACAGACCAGAAATAAAGAAGGGAACATACAACACCGTCGTTGTCAATGTGAAGACTGTAGTTGCTGACAATCTGCTTTTTTACCTTGGAAGTGCCAAGTTTGTGAGTCTGTCTCCTGTCTTTCACGTCAGAGTTGATCCATCAAATCAGACTACTGACAAATAAAGAAGATGAGAAAGGCAATTTTTTTCACCCAGAGGCTTCAAAGCAATAGTAGAGGGTCTAAAATAATCTAGACATTTACTGTCTTTGGTATTAATATAGAGATTTCTAAAATATGACCAGCAAATTTTTTACATATATCTTTATTTTAGCTAGATATGAAATAGCAGACTTGTAAATGAACTACATTAAAGCTTTAAAATTCACAGTGCAACCAGAGTAATTTTGGAGTTGGCTGTGGGTTTCCCTAGGGAATAAGTAGCTAATCATATTGCATCTGTCAAAGCTCCTATTTATTGTAATTTTAAGTCAAGACTACAATTTCAAGCATAATAATGGTGAATGATTCCGTTTCCCATGAGGCCTGTAGCAGACAGACTTCTAGAATAACCAATAATAATTCAGTAAATGGGAAAAGTATTTTATTTTCCAACATTTCCTACATGTATTTGATTTACCTAACACAAAATGAAAAGGCTAGATGGCATCATGTATCTTGACCTCTTTCTGCCACCCAATGGATGTTTCAGAGTGTTTCTCTGAGCTAAATTCTTCTACTGATGGCTGCAATATTAACATTGTATAACTCTGGCAGTCATTTGCTGCATATCCCTGAGAGAAATAATTTGCTGTCTTTAGCTTAAGACTCTTTGTGTGAACCAATAAAAACAGGAAAAAAAGAGTCTCATTTTAAAGAATTCTCATGTGAGGATTAATGTTAATTTTCTACTGTCTATGTGTGGGTTTCTGATGCCTCATTAGACCTTCTGAAATGTAAAAAGTTCTGGAAAACCACCTTATCTAAACTACGAGGTCACTTCTTTTTTCATACTTTCCGTGTAGACTGACTTCTTGGCCATAGAGATGCGCAAAGGCAAGGTCAGCTTCCTGTGGGATGTGGGATCTGGAGTTGGACGGGTAGAATATCCAGATCTGACCATTGATGATGGGTTTTGGTACCGGATTGAAGCCTCTAGGTAAGTAAATATTTCACTTCCAAGATTTTAATAAAAACGGCTACTGTGAGAAATTCTAGTCTGGTTTGACAAAAGGTTTTGGACCTGCCTCCGTCAGTACCAAATGTGCACACACTACAGTTACTATTGAAATGTCAATTGTTCTCTGTCAGGAATTTACTTTAATCACATATTTCCCCTCTAGCATCAACAATCTATGACTCCTTATATTTATTCCCTTTTGTTTATCTATCACTCTATCGATTGTCTTCTTCAACTTGCTTACTTTTAAAATAATTTACAGGTTTTGGCACTCAAATAACTACTCTTCTTTTCTCCTTGAGTTTTAAAGAGGAGCAGCTTTTCTGAGTTTCTGGTCTTGATACAGTACTGCAAGTGAACGGTCTGTCACACTGCAGTATCTTGATTTTTACTCAGAATGCCATTCCCATAGGCAAAATGTCTCATCAAACTGGAAATATTTATGAAAGACCAGGTTCATGAAAATTGAAGGAGAACACATTCTGAAAAGTTAAAATATATTTTGTAATTTGAGATCAGCTATTTAATACCTTTGAACTTTAGAAATATAGATAGATAAATATTCAAATCCCAAATTTGTTAATTGAAGCTTGTATTTCCCATTCAAATAGCAAACACATGGCATATGGTGTAGTAATCACAGCATAAGGATTGCATAACTCTATAGCCTTTATCTTGAATAGATCTTAGTAATTTAGATAACATCAGCTGTATCGTAATTTGACGGAAAGCTGAGTAATTTCTCCTGCATCATTACAGTTAATTTCACATAGTGTTAAACATAGAATGGATAATATAGTTAGAAAATGAGAGAATGAAGGAGAAAGAAAACAAAGCACTCTAATTCTAGTAACATGCATAGCTCCCAGAGGAAGAAATGGCATTCAGTTTAAATAATTTAATGAAATCAGAAATCAGCCATTCAGAGCAGAGGATTAAATGAAATTGTGGTACGATCTCCAGAAACTGGCTTAATGAAACCTTACTGCTAGGAAAATACAATTTGGGGTACAATACAAATTGTTGAAATCTTCACTAGTTTGTATTATGCATACCAAAGCAGCTTCATGACACAGTAATGCCAAGCTTTCATTTACAAGAAAGCTGTTTCAGCAGAATATGTAGCCAGAACATGGTATAAAATTCACACATCCTACAAAAGCCCATTACCTATTAGCTGGTTGTTCTGGATATATACGATGTGCATGCCATTAGTTTCGAGCAAAGAGCTGGATCAGCAATTTAGAATGATTACAGCTGCACAAATCAGAAGTACAGAGCAGTGTTTAGGAGAATTACATTACAGAGGCATTAGGTGGATTTGTGGGATTAAGATGTAGAGCTTAGGACTGATTTCACATTCTTAAGGCAGACTTCACAAATCACATACCCTATGGAAGAGTCTTCAGCTTTGAACATTTTAGTCCATTTGATAGCTTTTCTCTAACTCCCTTCCTAACCTGCTGGAGAGTTTTACTCATTTCATTCCCTCACACATTTTCTCTGAATTTCTGCTCAGTTCCAGCTGCAGACTTTTTCAGCCTGACAGAATGGCCAGAGCAGCTTGGGCAGGGCATTTGCTTAGCCCAAGGACATAAGATGAAATTCTGGCCTTACTGAATTTTGCTGTTGTTTTCAGTGACAAAGACTGACCATAATAATGATATGGTGTTAAACTCACATAAGGTTGGTAGCCATTCTTAAGAATCCCAAAGGGCCTTAAAAAGAAGAGATGCTGTGGCACAGAGGTTTGAAAATTCTCAGGTTCTCTTAGCATCCTAAATTACATGTAAATATGAAAAAATCTGACTGTTGAGTAATAACCAGAGACGGTCGGTTTATGCATGCACCTAAATTTCCAGTTGGACTAAATTGATATTTACTGCATCACTTTCCCGGGGACACTTTTAATTTCCTTTCCCGTTTTTATTTAAAGCATACTGATCCTTTGCACTTTATTGTATATTCAGATGTTCTAATGGAAATAACTTGAATTTTTTTTAATGGAATTCAAGTGAAATTTTTTTATTCCTATAGGACTTTCTAAAGGAATTCCCTGTACTTTGATGTTACAGGAGTTTAACAGATGTCACAAGTTACTTTCCTGCTTACAGAAGCAAACCTGATTGCATCAAGAACTGCAATCAATCCAAGTATCAATTAACAAGGGAAAATCTGGCATAACAGTATGTGAGAAAATTATTTAAAGCAGATTTACAACATGCAAATAATATCAATTTTGTGAGACAGTCAGATGGATGAGAGAATATTTTTGAGACTTTCTTGTCTTCAGCAGGCCTCAATTAGGAGCAGGACCTGATTAGTTGTGATTTTAATCAACTGTGATTTAAGTATCACCATTGTTTGGATTGTTATAGACAGAGTTTAAGCAGTGCCCTTCTTTTGAGGACAAAGGATGCCTGAATCACAAGTTCACTATAGACACATCCAGTTTAGTTCAGCAAGAATTCAGTCTTAAAGTACTGTAGCAAATAGAAGCCATGGTTTTCAGTGAAGATTTTCTATGCTTTCAAGGGGTCAAGGAACAGAGTTTACTACATGGTAGTCTATCATTTAATGCTGATGACTTGCTAAAGTCATCTTGTTTATATCATGCCTCTCCTTAGGAGCAAACACTGCATGTCATTACACAAATGTTTTGTAGAACTATAGATTATGCTGAGTTGAAGACACTCATCAGGATAATCAAGCCCAACTTCTGGCCTTTCCCAGGACACCCGCAAGAGATACACCACGTACCTGACAGCATTGTCCAAACACTGAATTCAGGCAGTCTTGGTGTTGTGACCACTTCCAAGGGGAGCCTGTTCCAGGCTCAGCCACTCTCTGGATGGAAAACTTTTTCTGATATCCAACCTAAACCTCCTCCAACTCAGCTTCATGCTGTTCTCTGAAGTCCTGGTCAGATCCCTGTCACTGATCATAGGAGTATAGAGATCAGTACCTACCCCTCCATTTCCCCTCATGAGGATGTTGAAATCTTCAATGAGATTTCTCCTCAATCTCTTCTTCTCCAGGCTGAACAGATCAAGTGACCTCAGCCACTACTCATAAGGCTTCCCCTTCAGACTCTTCACCATTCTTGCTTTCTTCAATATGGCCCTGCTTTGGAGTTTCTCTAATACTTAGTAGTCATTTTTTATATTGTGGCACCCAAAACACTCTCAGCACTCAAGATGAGGCCACCCCAGTGCAGAGCAGAGCAGGACAATCACCTCCCTTGCCTGGCTGGTGATGCTGTGCCTGATGCCCTCCAGGACAGGATTGACCCTCCTGGCTGCCAGGGCGCTGCTGGCTCATGTTCAACTTGCCATCCACAGGGATCCCCAGGTCCCTTTCCGTGGGGCTGCTCTCCAGTCTCCTATTCCCCAGTCTATACACCCAATCCCATCCCAGGTGCAGAATCTGGCACTTGCCCTTGTTAAATTTCATATGGTTGGTGATTGCCCATCTCTCTAGTTTGTCAAGGTCTTTCTGCAAGGCCTGTCTGCCCTCAAGGAAGTTGCCATCTTCTCCCAATGTAGTGTCCTTTCAGTGTCGTTTTGCTTATCAGCCACATAGAGCTGATACATCCTCTGTAATTCTCCAGTTTTACAGAACTGACTATCACTAGAACAGTATCTTCCAACCTGATAACTTGTCATGCACAGGATAGCAATGTCTTTTTGCTGTCAAGTTAGCCAAGATCTTTCTTCAAGCTCCATTGTCCTCCCTAAATAAGAGAGAATTATTTATAGAAGAGACTCCATTGTGAGCATTTCAGTCTGTTTGAAGATGAAAGACATCCATACTATTTGTGAATTATTAGACAACCTAAAAAGTGTCAATCTGTTCAGTGACTTTTGCATTATTGCTCTTGACTGTTTTTAAACTAATCCTAATTTCAGCACAATATAGACTGGAAGTGCCAATAACATTCTTTCAAAAAGCATCACATTTCAGTAGTTTAAAAAAAAGTTTCTAGTGACTTCTAGTTTTTCAATAATTATTTCTTTTATCCCTTAAGGGGCTTCATGTCAGTAAACCTTCTGCTATAAACCAGTTGCACCTTAGACCCACACAGGTCCATGGGGATGGAATTCACCCAAGACTAATGAGGAAGCTACTTTCAATCATATACCAGCAGTCCTCTTCAGCTGGGGATACAGCAGCTCAGGTAGCTGCAAACTGGTAAATGTGAGACCCATCTATAGGAAGTTTCAGAAGGAGGATTCAGGAATCATATCTCTCCACAGTGTGTTCCTTCTGTTGTAAAAATATGTCAGCAAACTCCTTCCCTGACAGTTATACATTAATATAATCAAAGGAGTAGAAAACAAACTGATGGAGAAACTGTTAATGAATGGCAAAGTCCATTGCTGTTGTGTTGCCATCAATATTTGATGTGATTCATAAAGGACAGTGAAGTAATGTTCTTGAACATAATGGGGTTTGTACCTGTTTGAAAAGCAGCCTGAAAACTCCGCTGCAGGAAATGCAAATTCTGTTTCTCACTGTGAAGGAAACTGAAGTGCTTTATCAGTTCATTTCAGTTCAAATATAAACTAATAAATGTTCTTTGTTTTAGTCAATGCAAGGTACACGTTGTGTGTATAGTAAATTTGGTTCAAAAAGGACATTCAGGTGAGGAAATTATCTGGTTCTGTGATCATGTCTTTAGCTTATGCAAGCATAGGTGTTGGTTCATTTGTATCAAAATGAAGCATAATCAGGTCAGTCATGTGTGCTTTTGTTAAAAGGCATCATTTAAAATAGAGTTTTCCTATGTTTGGTGTAACTACTAACATTGTATGCTTAAATTATTTTCTTTTAATCTCTAGGACTGGGAAAAATGGCACAATATCAGTGCGAGCTCTGGATGGTCCTAAAGCCAGCATCGTGCCAGCCACATTCAGTGGTGTCTCCCCACCTGGATATACCATTCTGGATGTGGATGTTAATGCTGTGCTGTTTGTTGGTGGCTTAACAGAAAAAATTAAGGTAAAGCCTTTTCTGGTGTTACTGTGTTAGCTGGCTGTTTGTGTGGACAAATTTTGTTTCTGCTTAAAAATAGAAATAGTAAATTTTAATATGCTGGTATCATTGTAGTAGATGCTTTAACTGCAAGTAGTACACTTGTGCTTTTGAAAGGTTGTTGGGACTTACCTAGGCTGAGGTGCCCAGATGTGAGATTTCACTGTGTGCTGTGATGTTGCCTTCTGATCAGAAGCCCTGTAGCTGCCTGTGGTGATGCAGTACTTAGCCCAAACAACTCATTCCTGCTGGATAGATGGATGCTTTACCTTGGACGCACTGCTGCCCTGACAGGCTTTCAGTTCCTCTTTCAGTTCCTTTCAGTGGCAGGAACTCATTTCTGTTTCCATACTTTTCTGGACTCCTAACAATGTATATAAGAGTATATTTTCAATTGAATTTGGGGTTTTTCTTTTGTCGTGTATCCACAGTACTGCTTCCTGCTTTGCAGTCTTCTTTTGGTGTTCCTGCTTTATTTTCTTCATTTTTGTTCCAGTTTCCCTCCCTGTTCCCTTACAGATATCTGCGTTGTACCCCTGACCTATTATCTCTTCTTTTTTCTGTTCATTTTTCTGGTGACATCTTCTACCTTGCTAAACTTCTTGGAATGAATAGAAGATGTATGCCAAATAGAATAGACAGAAATCTTAAAAAAAAATATTCTCCAATAAAAGCTAATTAGCACTTATTTTCCAATGGCCTTCTTTACAAAACAATTTATATTAACTATTCTGCTCCTAATCAATATTTTAGCATTTGAAAAATATTATTGTATTATTAAATATTATTATTAGACTTTCCCAAATAATGAACTCACTGAACTTTTTTTAATCTCAAGTTTGTATATGTCCTCAAATGTTGAAATAACACAATATGCAGAAAAATTAAGTGCAAAACTCGATGTCAGAACAGCTATTTTCAACCTCAGTAAGGGTTGTCCAAATATTTTCTGAAGAACTCTCTATTTTTTTCAATTTAGTCTCGAAAATCTTCCTGGATTCATTTTTTCTCCAGGTAAATAAGGACGAGGACAGCAGTAGGAAGGCAGTCTATTTTAAGTTTGGTATGGCTGGTATATTTGCAATGTAGAGTTTTAAACACAGTCAGATTTGTTTTGTTCAAAAACGGTCTCTGAATTAAAATATAACTTCATTTTTATGGGAATTTCTGTCATGGTGGTACAGTTGTAAGGCTCACAAAATGAAGACCTTAACCAAGACTTTTCTTAAACTATGCAGCTCTTTGCACATTTAATCAAGGTTATTGCTGTATCTTAGGCCGCTGACTCAGAAATCTGTTTTTTCATATTACTGGGGTTTGGATTGCTTTAGATTTGCCCTATGGTTTTGTCCACATCGCTTTTTGCATGCATTTCTGTGGTGTATTCAAAAAGAAAGTTCATTTTCAGTTTTTAAAAACATCTTTCATCTGACTTGTAGAAGACTATGATACTTAGATGTCATGAATTTCTTAGAAGTGACATTAAATTCATACTTGTTGCTAATTAAAACCTATCCAATTACCCTGGAAAATATCAGTAGCACATTAAGTCTTTTGAGTCATACTTTTCCTTGAGTATTTTCAAACTGCACTTCTCCATGTTCTCTCGCAAGATCTTAATATTTGTAATTGCTGTAAAAACAGCAGGTGCTTGTCTATCTCAAATAGCTAAGTGTATAGATTTTTAATCAGCTCATATTGATGAACTGAAATTTAAATGAATAAGAGTATTTTTAGAAGGATAATTTTTAGCAGAGTACTCTGTGTGCTGTCAACTATTACTACCTCCATCATGGTACCATGTTATGTTCTAATGAGCGTTACTCCACGTGCATGACCCGAACTTGATGAGTTCTGATGGGACATTTGTTTTAATTGCTTTGCCCTCTGCATTTTTTTCTGCATCCAAAACTCAGCATGAACTTTACAGATGTAACAGTTGAGTTCTCAGTCTTTCTTTTAGCTTGGACAGTCTGCTCATTTTCCAGGGTTTCAAGCATTACAAGGGTAACACTTTGTTTATTGTATTGAGGGCAATATTGCTTATAGTCCTTTCTTGAGTCTGAAATTAAAACCCAGCTAGGCCTTGAACAGGTGAGAGCAGCGAGCTCTCTGAACAGCCAGGAACTGATGGTGGACTCGAAAGCAGCTCCTTGTTCTTCAGGACTTGTTCTCCCTAAGCCTTCTCAAGAGTGTCAAACATAAAAGGTCTTTCCTGTTCAGACTGATACTAAGTTCAGTTCACATTTTCACCGATCAGTTGTTCTGTAGGAGGGCTTCTCAGGTTAAATAATACTCTTGATATTTAAAATATTATGAAACATCTTATGGGGGGCTATTTATGATTTTATATGGAATTTTATATGGTATATATTTTTATTATTTTTGTACCAGTTATGTTTTCAGATGCAGTAGATCACTTTAAATTCAATTCTAAGGAGGTTTGTGTTCTCTGTTGCAGAAGTCAGATGCTGTAAGAGTCACCACCTTCACTGGCTGCATGGGCGAAACCTTTCTAGACAGCAAACCCATAGGGCTCTGGAATTTCAGGGATATCGAAGGCGACTGCAAAGGTTGTGCCGTCAGGTAGGTAAAGCACTGACTGTTCCTTGTGCTTCTTTAGGGAACCTGTCTGCTGTGACATTACATTCGGTGGTAAGCAGCAGGAATTTCCACAGCAGCCATCGAATTCCAATGTGTGTGCAAGAGGAGTTAGGTTGCAATTCCACCAAGAGGGGAAGCAGACAGTCTGGGTTGTAAGTGGGGTCAGAGTTATCAGAACTGAGCTGGTGACAGGGCTGTGATAGAAAGGCTCCTGACAACCTGACAACCAGCAACGAGAAACAGTCAAAGCATGAGAGAGCATGAGAACCACAGTGAACTGAGTCTGGCTCTTGGACATCTGTGGTGTGGGTGCCTGCACTTCTTATGTGCCATGGATCAGAGTCCAGTGCCTCAAGGTGGCTTTCATAGCCAGCTGGGTAGTGAGCAAAGACCAAACAAAAGAAGGGTGTTTGCATTCTTGAAAAAGAATGGGAAATCCTGTCCCTGTCAGTGGGAGGTTTGATAAAACATCAAACCAAGTTCAGGAAGACTCCCAAGAGCTGTGCCCACCTTTTCCTAGCCCTGCACTTTTAATTTTAACTTCACATGGCAAAAGAAAATGGTTGGAATTGTTGTTTTCAGCCCACAGGTGGCAGACGGTGAAGGAACGGTGCAGTTTGATGGTGACAGCTATGCCATGGTGAGCCGCCCAATCCGCTGGAACCCCAATATTTCCACGGTCATGTTCAAGTTCAGGACCTTCTCATCAAATGCTCTGCTGATGTATCTTGCTACTGATGACTTGGTAAGAACAGCCAGCTAACGTCTTCGCCCCTTGCAGGTTTAACACCTGCAAGTCGTGAAGTCACTGAATTCAGTGATGTCTTTGAAGTCACTGAATTCATCAGATCATAAAAACAATTAGCAATTTAAGGTACCACTATCCTGGTGTGATGTTGCCCAGTATGATGCTTCACTGCTGGCCAGCTGAAGACAGTGTTATACTGTGGATGTCAACTACCTAATGTTTACTGAATGTTTACTAATGTTTAACATTAAGTTAGTCTAGAGAAAATTCCAGCTTTTCTGAAATTATTAATTAATTTTTCTTCATCCCAGATGTTTATGTGTGTGAACATTTTCAGTTGTGTTTGTCTCTTCATAGTTTAAAATATCATAGTGTGATGTCAGGGGGAATATGGGAAGGCACAAGTCTTACATAGAAATCCTACTCATATAAACAAAATGTTTATATTTTATTTAGTGAGTTTAAAGAGGGACTGGCGCAACAAAAAGGATGTAAGAGTGATTGTGTTTTTCCAATATCTACAAATATGTGTTTCTTATAGTTAAAATAGAGAATAGAAGCATTAGTTTTAAAGTTGTTTTAAGGTTTTTATTCACATATAGTATCAAATGTGTGAGAATAACAGGGAGAAATTATTTATAAAGACATCTGTCCAGATCTGAATAACTCCTCTTTGGCATCTCTGATCCAGACTGATTTGCATGACTGACAGGGAATGGAGTCTTTTCCTTATCCTTTTCATATAGGCAGAAATTGTGTACAGTAGTTTTTACTGATGTCTTGAAGAATTACTGAGCACTTGCTATTTTACAAAAATTGTGTTTGTGTAAGTCTGTCTTATTTCAGATTCCTGTATTTTGGAAATAATTATCAAAATAGCTGGAATTATCAAGGAGGAGGGTGCTCCTGCTGACTGACTGTAGCAAAAGCTAGAATTTTATTATGATAATGAAATGTTTATGCAGCTTTTCTAATGAACTTCTATAATAGAATATTGAAAGTATAATTAATGTCATTATTTTAGATTATTTAAAATAATTATTGTTGACTTATATGTTTTTCTATGAAAAAAAAAATGTAATTGAAATCTCAAAAACATAAGCAGCTGGTCCCTGGTGTATTTTGTCTCTTATGATACTGTCCCACCACATAAAAACTCAGAGGATGCTCTTTCTCATGATGCACAGATAGACACTGAGTTTGTTCAGTTTTACTCTGAGAAGAGGTGGAACTGGCCACAAGCAAAATGATAATAAATATTTCTCTGGTACATTTACGTCCTTGGTCATAGTTCCACCATTACTTACCTAATGGCTTTCATGCTGTCCTGTTCTCTGGCTATTTGTTTTACTCTTTGTATCCTGCCAGCTCTTTTTTTTGGAGATAGTGCAGCATATATGTTGCTCCAGTCAGCCATCTCCAGTTGCTGCTTGGATACTGGTGGCAGTGGTTGATGAAAATAAGAGTTCATGGCTCTCTTTGTCTCCATCTCCCTGTTGCTCTGTTGCTTCCATTGATTACTCTCTGGAAATCTGATAAAACTCATCCAGTTTACCATCTTCACTATTTTTGTTTTCTACCTTGCAAGTTTAAATCTAGCTGAGGTATGCAATAAATACACTAATTATAGCACAAACATACACTCAAAGCTGAGTATTAGCTGAGTGATGTCCATTTTTATCTTCAATCTAAAATAAAAGTACAGCCGTCCTATCAAAACTCCAACTAAGATGCCAGTAAAATTCCAACTAAATTAGCAATCTAAAAGAGAATATAAGGGAAAAAAAGAGCTTGGCATCAGACTTTTGTACATGAGAGTCCTGAGTAGTAAATGCATAAGTTGTGGCTTTTTTAAAGCTTGAAAAATGTTTTCTTTAATCACCAAGGATTGAAAAGTGTTTATGTAATGTCTTATGCCTCTTACCAAAATGAACAAGAATCATAATGGTGTACCTAACCCTTTTCATTAACAGAAGGATTTCATGAGTGTCGAACTCAGTGGTGGGCGTATAAAGGTCAGCTACGATCTGGGTTCAGGTACAGCTTCAGTTATCAGCAACCAAAATCATAATGATGGCAAATGGAAATCTTTCACCCTGTCAAGAATTCAAAAGCAAGGTAAGTTCCTGTGGTGTCAGCACCATGACTTTTTCCAGTTATCTGTGCAGTACACGTAACCATCTAATCACAGGGAAGATGCTGTGGGAATTATAGGTTGTGGTGATTTAGCAACTTCCTTTATTTAGATTATAGGTGTGCTGAGTTGTGTGTGAGTGATTGCGCTGGCAAACAACACTTTTTGAACAGATAGCCTATTTTTCAGGCATAAGTTTTTTATACAGTCATAAATTGCATTCTAAAATTCTTCTGACTGGGGAAAAAAGAAGTCTTTTCCCCAGTTCCCTGATGTTGTTCCAAATCATGAAACACACATGTGATTCTTGTTAGGACAGCAATAGCTTTTATGCTGTACAGTCCTCTCATGCTCAGCATATACCAAAGTGCTAAAAAAAAGCAGTTACTTTAGTAATGATATTACAATATCTAACTAGACAAACACCACTACTTTATCTTCCCTAATGATGTGCATTGTGTCATGAACTGAATCTGCATGGAAACAACTGGGAACATCTCCAGAAGTTCTATTAATTCTTTAACGTGTTACTGGCACAGAATATGAAGTGGTGGAATTTGATAAGATCACAAAGACTACTGGTTATCATGCTGGCAAAACCTTTTTTTTTGTTTTGTAGTCTGGTTATAGGGCTGGTAGAATCTTGCCTGAGCCAAATTAGTTTTATTTATAGCATCTGTGATGTACTCTGTGCCTTTGCAGTTTGACTTTTTACTGCATTCTGAACCTTCAGGGTCACCATAAGCCCCTAAACACATCCCTCTGCCTCTGCCCCCTGCAGTGCCAGCTCTCTATCTGACCTTCACACCCCAGACACAGTCCCTCTTTCTTGTCATTTGGCTGAAGTAGACTTGGGAGTGGCCAAAATAATTCAGTGATCTCACTTGCAGATTTGCTGCACTTTTAGATGAGGAATGTCTTATTGCTAGCCAGTTATCATAGTTCATGCTTAACCCGGGAGGTATTAATATAAAATACAATGTCACATAATTGTAATCCATCAATAGCATTCAAACATCCTGTGTTTGTAAAGAAATACAGGTTTAGAAATGAAAGAAAAAATAATCTGGTTTTGCTAAGGTGTAGCAGAAAGTCTATCTATTCAATTCTCAAGGAAGGAAGGTAAGAAATCCTTTCTTTTTATCCCTATATATCCTGGCGCCTGCTCAGCATTTTTCACTCTCTTATTTCTTTTATTGAACTTTATATTCTGTATAAATCCATGCATTAAAAATATAAATGGAACAAGCACCTAAATAGGATGGCTGTATGTAGCACACCACTGACTCCAGACTGAGATTTGACACGACAGCAACTGGCTGCTTTGGGTTAGAAAGTGGTTTGGAGAGACTGATCACCAGTCTCTATGGCACATAATGACAGTGCTTAACAAACTTTTGCACTGAAAAATCTTGTTCAAGAGGCAATCTTTGGACTCAGATCACAAATTAAATATAAAAGGATCTCTTGTCATGACTATGTGCTGAAGTGTTAGCTCCAAATTACAGTGACAAAAAGAAGGCACCAAATTGAAACAGGTTTAGAGAATATATATATAAAAAAAATAAAGTGTACAGAATTGCTATAGCTTTTCAGGTTGTTATGGAAACAGAAGGAAGTGCAGCTTTCTTCCTCTGCCCATAATTGATAATGTGGAAATCCAGTATCTTAATTGAAAAATACAGCCCTCCTTGCCTCTTCCCTCACCTGCTAACCCTCCAAATTTTTTTCTGTTGATTTCTTACTTTAAGACATCATTGTTCATGATGGGATGGATATTTTATAACTAATCTCAAATGTCTTTTAGCCAACATATCAATTGTAGACATAGACACCAATGAAGAAGAGATCGTAGCAACAACTTCTACAGGCAGCCACTTTGGACTCAACTTAAAAGGGCATGAGAAAATATATTTTGGGGGATTGCCAACCCTGAGAAATCTAAGGTAACATGGCTCAAACCAATTTCTTTATTCTTGGTATGAGGATGTAAATACAATGTAATCTTATTCTCTGCATTTATTTCACAAGTGCATTTGCAGTAAGTGAATGGTGAATTCCCAATGTACCCTGTACTGCCACAGCAGAATAGTGCTTTATTTGAACATGTTTTGTATTTCACACAGCTCACCTTACACAGATACAATGGAAATGACACTTGCAGTGCTGTACATCTTTTAAATTCTGTGCAAGAACCATGATGTAGCTGATTTTTAAAGTATTTATTTATTTGATGCATAGAATTTATGACTGCAGATTCAGAGAATTGGCTCAATACCTTCACAAAATTAAGGAAAAGTGTTTACTTTGTGCATGAGTAGAAAAATTGACCTGCAGACTACTCCACATGGGATTACTGCTTAATGGGTTTCCATGTTTTTGCATAATCAGTGTCAGTATGCTTTAAATATATATTAAAACGTTTTGCTTAGATATAATTTTTAATTATTTATAGATTTTAGTTCCTGATCTCCTTAGATAAAGTTCCTCCTGTATCCAGGACTTAAAGTATATGATATGATACTCATCATATACTTAAATGTAAGCAGAATGAAATATTTTCCCTTCAGAAGCTTGAACCTGAATTTCCTACACAAATAAAATTTCCAGTAATTATTTTTTAAATATTGCATAGTAATATTCATAAATGTTAATTTCAGCATAAATAAACTAGAGAAATGGGATTAGAGATACTTGATTAATTTAGCAACTTTCGTTCATGGCTTTAAATAGACCAAAAAACTTACTTAAAGTTTAAATAAAAATTTCAGCAGTTTTGCGATGACATGAGCAAGAGAATTCTGTGCTACAATGAACAGACGAGCAACACAGAAACAGGCCCATTAATCTATGTCAGATTTAACTACATGGCATAATGAGAGCCCTGAAGTGGCCTTGTGCACAAGGAACTGTTGTGTTTAATCCACAGACTCTTCTGCCACTAAAAGAATGGACGTATTTGTTAATTTATTAGGATAATCATTGACCTCTGATGTCAAATCACCCAGCAATAAAGAGATCTAAGATCTATTTTACTCATGAAATATAACACTATATTATGTAATTGTGAAATCACACCAGTGCATAGCAAAACGTCTAGAGCAATTATCTTCCACTTCCTTTGTGGCTGCCCGGAAAATCAGTGTACCACAGCTACTTTGACCTGTGGTAACCATTCTGCCTACAGCTATGATTCGTCAGTGCCTGAGGCAAGATTAATGTTATGGTAAATTAGAATCAAAAGGAGTGAAAGGGGGATTAGGGCAAAGCTGAGCTACTGCAAACAATAGACACTGAGGTATCCATGACTTTGTAATTATCAGGTCATGTCAGTTCTGCCAAATTCTTTTACATGGTTTGCTTTTGCTCATGACCAAGTGTTGTATCAAGTTATAAAAATCGTCTGATGTGTTACATTTTAAGGTAGCTGTTTGCAGAGTAAACCTATTAATCGTTAGAGCCTGACAGCGTGCATAGAATCTCACCTTTTATTATATATTGTTTGTAAATGATGTACTGTGAAATGGCTGAACCTTGCTAATAACTATCACGGAACAACAATATAAGAAGTACCATTTGCTACAATTAATGCCATGTTGTTATTTTCTTTTTTTTTTTTTTTTCTTTCTCACCCCAGTATGAAAGCAAGGTAAAAACAATCAGATTATTTGCATGACTTGCATGTGTCTAGTTAAAGTGCAGCTTGCAAGCACGGGTGGCACCGCAGCAGCAGCAGCAGCAGCACGACCAGTGTTTAGAGCAGCTGCTCCGCCAAGGCTCTCCGTTCAGCGAGCTGCTCCCGAGGGCTCACCGCAGTCACGTTCCCCGCCGTGCACACACCGACACAAGCAACTTTTGTTTTCCTCCCGCAGCTGCTGCCGTGGGCCGTGTGCTGCTTGTGACCGTGCAGCGCCGGGGCCGCGGGGCTCCGGCCGCGCTTCGGCTCCGACCCGCGGGCGGCGGGAGCGGCGGGAGCGGCGGGGCCCCGTGCGCCGCGG
>VYXF01011207.1:83425-207418 GCA_013397295.1 Polioptila caerulea
GGGCAGCGCCGTGCTCGGGGGCGGTGAGGCAGTCACTGAGGAGAGCGAGAGAGCGAGCTGGAGATTCTTTGCGAAATTGGCCGCTTCTCATGTAAAGAACAGGAGTACGAGGGGGAGAGAGGGGGAGTCACCTATTTCTGACTGCGTCTGCAGTTTGCAACTATTTGCATCCATTGCTTTTGCTTTGGTATGCTCAGATATAAACTGATTTTCACTGTGTTTTGCAGCCTAATTCCTGGCTTGAATTGGAAAAATACAATTTCACCCCTACACTCCTTCCCTGAGCCTCAGAAAGATTATTTCCTCTCAAGCTCCAGAAATTGTTGTTTGTATTCCCTCAAATCTGTCCTATCTTGGCAAAAAAGAATTAACAAAAAAACCCAAAAAACAAAACCAAGAATTATGCAAGATCTTAGTGAACTTGGACCTTGTTTGGTGTATTTTGGAAAGGAAAAAAGAAGTCTTTAGAAAACATCAAGCAATTGTTCAGTGTTTGCAAAGAGGTTGAGCCAGACAAGCCACGGTGCTCCCTCCCAACCTTACCCATTCGGTGATTCTGTGATATGGGTTGGGAATTATGACAGCAACTGTTTGTAACAGGACAGGATGAGGACAGTCTGTCACTGGACAAGGTAGGAAAGGGTAGAAGCAAGAATGGTTTCTGGATGGCAAAGACTATGGGCACCAGTGGCAATGATCACAGCAAAACTGTTCTTCTGCTGGGAAGATAAATCCATAAAGGAACTGGAGAAGAGCTAGGGGGAAAAAAGGAAAAATGAAAGGTGAACATAGCTACTTGACTGTAAATAAAGCAGCATATGGATCATTTTAGTAAACCAGATGCTTGCTTTAACTTATGCAGAGTACTAATTTGCCAGAGAATAAATCACGCTTGCTCGGTTGGCTATAATGCAAAGAATGGCTTTCAGTGCCAAAAGGTGTAGCTGATTAGTATCTGTGCAAAATGGTGTTATTTTGTAATTTTTATTCTTTATTGTTTTTTCTTTCCTTCCAGGGAACTAAAGTGTTAGTTGCTTCTCCCCTTCCCCACCACACTCCAGTTTTAACTCCTTATTTATTTCCCAAATTTACTTTTCTCTCTTTGAGCTATTCAGATGTGCTAGTAAACACTCAGGGGTAATATTTTTTGGTGAATTAAATAGTGCGGTTTTTTTTTTTCCTTTTCTCTTTTTCTCCATGGCAGCTTTTTTTCTGAAGTGACTTTATAAGGCTTTTCTTTTGGCAAGCCTGGTTCAGATGTTACCAGCAGTTATGGTCTCACTGTGGTGTACCCAAGCCTGGGAAATCGAAATTTTGCAATCAAACATGATAGTTTTGGTATTAACTTTCAAGGGGTTTCTCATTTCCTCTCATCAGCCAGCTGATGAGTCAAACATGGAGCTGGAACTCCATTACAATATTTTCCTGTCTTGGCTGGATAGTCACATTCCATAGTGAACCCAAGGGCTTTGTTTTGTTTAACTGCCTGAGAAAGTCAGATGTATTGCTGTGTCCTAAGAAAATATGCAGCAGTTTTCTTAAGAAAGATACTGCAAATATAAAATAAATGTCAGACCACCTGATTGCATTCCTGAAGCGTGTGGGCAAAAACTTTATTCAAATATTTGTACGCTGCTGAAGTTCTTCTTTCATTGGATTGAGCATGAAAAAAGAGGAATGAAAAATGTCTTCCAGTTAAGGTCTATCCTTGATGTTATGATTTCCTAGTTTACATCTTTCTTCTTTGCCTAAGGAACAACAACTTCCTTATTTCACAGCTCACTGCATTTTAACACCAAAGGTGATAGCTCTCCTTTACCAAAGAAAAAAACACAAAAAACAAAGCAACCAACCAAAAATCCTTAAAGAAAAGAAAGAAAGAATTGAGAAGGGGATTGTTGTCAGTTAAAAATTAGATGAACATCTTGTTACACCTTTAAGTGATGCAAGGCAGAGTGCAATGTGTGCTGATAGATTGTAGAAGGCAGCATGTATTCGAGTGTATGTGTGTAGTTAAAATAAAAATCTAGCATCTGTGCATCTGAAAGTGTACGTATGTGTGTCTGGCTGGCTGTTGTCCCTAAACTCTATTTTTGAAAACACATTGTACTTCTAAATGTTTTTTAGGCCTGAAGTGAACTTAGAGAAATACACAGGTTGCCTCAAAGACATTGAAATCTCAAGGACACCCTATAACATATTGAGCAGTCCTGACTTCGTTGGTCTAACCAAAGGATGCACACTAGAGGTTAGTCTGATTTCCATGTGTTTTGGCCTTAATGTTTATAAACTTTTTCTGGTTTCTGATTTTATGGCATAGTAGATTAATTGTAAATGGTATATTCCTTAGATAGGAATCTAACCTTGAAATTCAAACATTTATATTTGAGAGGAAGAAAGATGGGTATGTTTGATCAGCAAGTAGACCAGTTTTTCAGATATTGACTTCTTTGAGAATATCCCTGGCCACTTGTGATATCCCTATCCCTAAAGGGTAGGATTTTCTGAACTGCTTAGCAATGATTTAGCTTTGTTTCAGCTGGCTAAAAGGGTAATTATTGATTTTAATGAGGATAGGCACTGACAACACTGCAAAAACTAAAAAACATCCTGATGCACATAAAACCCAAGGATTTAATTTTTTTTTGTTATTATAAAGTTATTCACTACACAAAACTTCAGGTATGAATACTTACTGTCATGAGTTCCCACTGAGCTGGAAGGCACATTTCTTACTGATGACTAAGGATGTGCAAAATTGGTGTTGTTATTTTAGCTTTAAATGCATCTGTTTCAGCTTACAATTAAGAGAATTTTAGTGCATGTAGAATTCAAGGATTCTGATCTAAAATTTTGGCGAGAATTTAGTCATTTTTCATGGAAAAGTCTTTTTATATTAAAAAATACTTTCACTGTCATTTATGTCCCAATAAATAGTTTGTATTACTTCCTTGGAAATCTCTACTGTTTAGGACAGTTTTGCAAGCAGATGGAAAATATCTGTCAGATACCACATATACCATGTGTCTAATAGATACCATATATACCATGTATCTGATATTCCATATGAAATACCATTACCTTAAATCCAAATGAGTTGTTGTTAAGCCAATGCACTACATAGATTTTTTTTGTTTGTTTTTTCTACAAAGCATTAAAACTTTACTTTGAATAGCAACTGGAACTTGGCTGGGCCAAAATAGGGACGAGGGCCCTATTCTGCTTTATTTATCCTTTGCATCTTTGGCCTTCATCAGAGCAAAAAGTACACAACAGTAAGACTCTCAGACAGGATATTAGACTAGGTTTGTTATGAGATCCATATTTTCAAGTTTGTGGTAAAGCTAAATTGTAAACAAGCAGATTGTTCAAATGCTTTCAAATCTTATAGATTTGGCTTCAGCAAAAATTTGATAGAGAGTTTCATATTTTTTTTGATTTATAATATATTCTTTTTGGAACAGGAAAGAAGGATAGGTGTGTTCATTTTCTTCTGTTGCTATGAATCTTAGAAAGTACTTTGCCTTCACATTATTTGGTAACAGTTGAGGTTTCAGAGTATGAAGTCTAATTGGATTAACCCTTTTGTGGGGAAAATAAATAAAATATTCTAATTGTACAAAACGAGACATAAGAAAGTTAAAAAGAAGTGAAGCAAAAGTAAAGGATAAAGACTGCATATGTGTTAAATCATTTAAATGTCCTCAGATTTCAGAGATAAGAGAAAAGAGAAAGGTGAGCACCACCAACAGTTATTTTATCTGGCATAATTTTTTATCTCTAGACCTGAAAATAGTTCTACTGTACTAAAAAAATGGTGAAATACTTTAGAAAAAGTCACTATTTCTATAGATTGGTATTCGACATCTGGAAGAATATATGAGTTGGCAGCAATGACAGAAAATCTTTGGAGTATGCACTGCTTCATTATTGGATGACATATTCTACTCTTTAAATTGTCTTAATGGCTACCAATGCCCGAAGAGTTGGGCCATGTGCAGCAAGTGCTTTGTTTATGACTCTGAGTAACCAAGAAAGCAGTGGTGCTCAGTGAAGTAATGAAGATTAATGAAAAGTATTTTCTCAGCACATCTGACATATAATAGAATCTAATTTATGTTCATATTGGCTTTTATTACTTATTCTATAGATTTAAAAGCAAACTTCAACTGTATTAACTGGAAAACACATATATGAAAAACACTTATAGAAAAAAAAACCAACCTTGAGCAGTTATTTTTAATCCAAGGGGATATATCAACATAAAACTGGAACTTTGCCTTCCTCTAAGACAGGATTCCACAAATGCAGTAATGATGCCAGATGTAAACAGATAAACTAGAGTTTGCAGAACACTTTGAGGAGTAAATTGCTAAATGTTTATTATTACTTTCCATCTTGTCACACTAGTTATATTTGCATAATTTATTATTTTAGTTCAGAATCTTCCTGTGCATTTATAATCTTGCTTTTAATTCTGCGAATGCACTTTCCTGTCCTCTCCTTCCTGCAGAACATTCATACAGTCAGCTTCTCCAAGCCAGGTTTTGTGGAACTGCAACCAGTCCCCTTTGACGTGGGCACAGAAATCAACCTCTCCTTCAGCACCAGGAATGAGTCTGGGATCATCTTGTTTGGCACAAGTGGCACAATTGTCCCCCCCAGGAGAAAGCGCAGGCACTCGGCAAGGAAAGCTGCTCCTCTGAGGAGAAAGCGCAGGCAGACAGGACAGGTAAGAGGAACCTGGTGAGATATTAATTTAAAAAACCCCACAATTCTGCTGAACTGCCGCAGTTTGTTTCAAGACACTGTCAGATGTTTATGCTGAAGTCGACATTCAGTTATTTGGAATAAATTATTTCTAGTGTTGTCCTTTATCTGATGAAGAATCTAATACAAGCACAGAATAGGTTTTTTTTGTCTTGGAGGAACTGATTCTCTTACAGATTTACAGTAATGTATCCATTGTTTGTTGCTAAGCAGCAGATTTACTTTTCTATTATATTCCATGTTGGGTTTTTTTAAACCAAACCCAAATATTATAAAATACTGTCCTTCACTCATTTTGAGGACTACTTATACACTATTATGCTTGGAAACTCTCAATCCTATTCATAGAGACATAAATGAGTATCATTCTAATTTCCTTGAGACCAAAAGAAAAAAAAAAAGCTGGTGAACACAGTGAAGATAAGCTCCTTATTTGGCATCACTGATGTGGAATTTAAGATTTGTGTGCTCTGGCCTCTCCTTCTCTCTCATAAAATACAAATTTGTTGTATTAGTCCACAGTGTCTGAGTGACTGGTAAAAGTGTAATTGCTAGATATTGTTTGAAATTATTCAAGTCTTGATTAAATCTTGATTAAAATCCTGACAGACAGACACACTACAACAGCAATAAACAGAATGTGTTGATGCATTCTTTGTTCAGGACTTCTGGGAAGTGATATTTCATTATTCTTCTTTCTGCCTATTTTGGAAGAGAGCTCTTGGTGACCTGGAGTAACACTCTCCAAGAACCTCATATTGTAATGGTTCACCTGGATGATGTTAACTTCAGTGTAGGGGCTCCCTCATAGTTTCCCAGTTCTTCAGGTCACAGAAGTGAACATGACCACTTATTCCTATACTAAATAGAGTTTAGATCCTGAAATCTGCCACAATATGATACTAGTGCTGGACTAACTACTGGCATGATTTGCCAGCCCTCCAAACACAGAGCTCAAGCTGAGATCAATGCACTTCACAGCTTGATGAGTTTAAGAGCAGGTCTTGTAACAACAAAAATCAGAAGAGTTGTAGGTTAGAAGTCTCCATCCTTCCCTGAAAATAGATAGAGAATTAAATCTTCTGTTGGCGTTTTCCAACATGACCTCATTTTACGCCTTCCTCATTATAAAAATGCTGGAGTCTGAGTATAGCAGCAGCAGCAGAACTGAAGCAGCAGTGTCTTGTCTATGGTGAGCACAATAATAGCCGGTGTAAGACAGTAAAACATGCATACTAATGTATACTAAGTGAAATCATTTCTTTCCAAATGTTATTTATCTTTTCTCTCCCGCGTATACCTTTCAGGCCTACTATGCCGTGTTCCTGAACAGAGGTCGGCTGGAAGTGCACATCTCCACTGGGATCCGGGATCCTCACAGGATCACCATCAGACCAGAGGCTGGCGAGTTTCACGACGGCAGAGCACATTCCATCCGGATAGAGCGAGCTAGAGGGTAACAAATACCTGCCAGTGCTACAGACCACACAGCACAGCTAATTCAGCAAAGCAAATGTGCTACTGACTTTGGTGATCCATGTAAATGCTTCTTCTGAGACAAAAAAAAAATGTTTTCATTCCATTATTATCCAAAAATTCTTAGAAATAAGCTTCTGATAGTTCTTCAGAACAATAATGACTAGGTTTACATGCTTTCATAGGCTACCAGCCTGTTTCTCCAGAGACTTGCGTTTGCCTGTACTGGTATCTCTAACCTTCTGGTTCTTTGCAAATTTATTTTATAAAAGAATCTGTGGGTGAGAAATTCTGCTGTTGTGCAATAAATCTCCTTTTCAGGACATGTAGAAAAACACCATTTTCCAAGGATACAAACTGCAACAGCACAGCAGCCTGGTGTTGTGTGCTGGACACAGAGGTGCCCAGCTAAATGTGGTAAAACAGTGAAAACACAGTCTCCCTTTTCTTATTGGAAAAGCCATCACAGACCTTCTCAGACCATGCTGTTTTACACAGAATTTCACTTGAATTCCTTTGCCCTTTCTCAGACATTTTTAAATTTTCTTATTACATTTCACCATTCAGAAAGTGATTAGAAACAGCACTATTGTAGTGTGTAAGACTCAGGCAGACAATAATATTTATGGCCTAGAACAGCCCCTGAACAGCCCCTGTTCCAAGCGTCTAACATTATGAACATTTGAACACACCAATGTGCACATCCTATACAGACATTTGCTGGATTAGTGCACTATGCCAAATTTTCTGTGTTGTTAAAAGAAATCAGAAAGAAGTGACATCCAGCATGTTACAAGGGGCACTTATCCACTTCACCCTCTTACCCCCACAACACTGCAGCCTTCTTGACCAACCATTCCTGTCTAGTCTCCAGGTGCCATTCTGTCCTCTTTGTAATTTGCTTTCCTTTCTGTATAATTTTCTGACTGAATTTCTATTATATTGCTAAAAAACCTCTCATAAATAATGCCTCCAGTCAAGTCCCCTCTACTTTGGTGTCCAGGTCAAAGCCAAATTCTACATGCTTTGGAAGAAAAAGTTGTTTTGGAAAAGGATGACTGCATTTTTTGATATATTTTGTGTCACTGTGACAGAACACAAATATGCAGATGATAATAAAAAGTTCTAAACAACTAGGTAAATTCTTTTATGCAGTGCTGTAGCGAGTACTGTAGCTTGACCTTACGAGGGTACATGTGTGAGTATATCAAGGCAAAATTGCAGTGCAATGCTACCCAGTGATGGTGCTTGTTCAGGTGAGACCTCTGTGTTTTCAAAGCAGCTTTGCAACAAAACAAATTACCTGAACTCTCAAGTTTCTGTAACCTGAAATGGATGTGAAAGGACATAAATTAAGATTAACCCTTCCTCTGCTCATCATGAACTCAAGCTTTATTTTTTTAAATGTGAAGAACACCCAGTGAAAACTCTATAGCAAAATAATTGTCCATATAATTATGAAAAATTATATTTTTGAAGACTAATGTGCATCATTGCATGCTCCGGCTTAGATCCCAAATGTTTATGATGATTAGTCACGGCTAAGATGCAGCAGCAAAAAAGATAACTTGAGTCTTGACAATTTGGCTTCCCTACACTTCCTCTGAAGGCAGAGAAGGGAAATGTCCTCTTTGGGACACTTCATGGAAACCTTAATTAGTCTTTTGCTCTGAACTGCCACCAGAGAAATCTCTCTCCTTCTGTTTCCACTGCTGAAGGGACTGGGAGATGTCATAGGGATTGTCCTGAAAGATAAGTCTTTTAATAACTGCTTTCTCTAACCCTTTGAAAAATGAATCACATTTCTTACTCTGCAGCTTTCCAAACCAAATTAATTCGTCCAAAACTATGAGGAAACTGGACCTTCAGAGCTTAAGTTACAGTTCAGTTCTGTCTAGGATGTGTGTAAACAATAAAGNGCGTCCAAAACTATGAGGAAACAATTTACACGTAGTACAGCACTTATATAATTCAGAGCTTAAGTAACAGTTCAGTTCTGCCTAGGATGTGTGTAAACAATAAAGCCAAACATTTTGTATTTGAAAACAGGTCTCTTTTCAATAAGCATTTTCAATATTCAATTGCTTGCATTTGTAATTATAGTTAAGAAAGAATATCAGAGTTCAATATTATTTTTCAGTTGACAAAAGGGAATTTACTTGCCAGAAACTGATTAGTAGGCCAGTGGTGCTGCTGAGGCTCCTACCTTCCTCTCTTCAGCCTTAACAGTAACCATGGGACTGCTTTGTCTTTTGCTTTTGCCATGTGAAATACCCACTGGAATGAATTATAGCGCCTGTATTGGCACATGGTGAGCAATCAGCAATTTTCCTACTCTGCCACCTCCCCCAGAAGAAGCTATGAGATCTTTAAAAAGTATACCATGTGTCTACATTGATCCTGCAGTCAGAGCAGTCTGGTTGTGGCCCAGCAAGAAGCTAATAAGGAAACAGGGAGTCAGAACAAAATGTGACCCCATGCTGTTCTGAACCTGCTGAGCTCTAAATGATTAGATCTACCGCTACAGTACAGCCAGCTCAGCCCTTACTGTGTCAGTATTGCCACACCACAAACCACTCCTTCCTCTGCAGGCACAGTCTGACATTATCACCCCTCCACAGCACAGTTTTGCCAGGCTTCGTTAAACAACTACCAAAGAAGCACAGCAACAGCTGAAACCCCTCCAGTGGTTAATATGCATTTAATGGGAGCTGCCAATTACACAATTCGAGTTGCTGATTGTTACAGCTGGGGTAGGAGTGAACGGGGCTTGCAAAGGGGTGATTTCAATGCAAGCAATAACTAGTGTAAAATATATATTTCTTTGCTTTCGAATCTTTCCCACAGGATGTTTAGTGTTCAAGTCGATGAAGACAAAGTCCAGACTCAGAGGTTGCCATCAGACCAGCCCATCTCTGTTAAGAAACTCTTTGTGGGGGGTACTTCCTCTCAGTTTCAGACTGCACCTCTCAGAAACATACCACCATTTGAGGGCTGCATATGGAATCTTGTCATTAATGCCACGTGAGTCTCAATGATGCCAACAAATGTCCAGTTAATGAGATCTGCTTAAACTGCCTTGGTTGCCAGAAGAAAGTTCATTGTTGCAATGAATCATACTAGCAGCAAATCCTAGAATATGATCTGTTTTCTTGATGTGCCATTCCTTTTTTTTGTCTACAGTATATGCTCCATAGGCTATGCAATTAATGAGCTGTTTTACAGACAAGCCAACACTGTCTGTCTAACCATGAAATCAGAGCAATTCAACAGTAAGGCCTCAGTAAGATGTGCGTCAGGGATAGGTATTTATGGTGTACTATAACACTTTATTTTAGGTAAGAGTGACTTCCAAGAGAAGTCAAAATCCTGAGAACTACCCTGGGAATCAATTTACTTTGTGGAAAGTGCAGTAATCTGGAAGGAACATTTGAGTAAAAGGAAAGGCAACGGTGAATAAAATAAAACCTCTATGGAAAGTTTTCATCTAAATTTTTCTTTCACATATCTGAAGTACCTAAATTAGGATTTTATCACTGCACATCAGAGTAAATGACTTCTTTGCAATACCATTGAAACTATGTAGGCCTGTAAAATTTGCCAAAGAGGATGCCTGTCTCTCTGCACTGACCATAGGAAGGAAAGCCAATGGTCACTATCACCTCTAGTTTAAGTGTCTTGCTTCTGTACCTGTACTACTGGTACAGGGTGGGATGAGTCCTGGCTTTTGTGTCCTGTGAAGTGAAATTACACTGCAGCGTATAGTTGTTCTTTATAAATGGGTGGTAAAAAGGCAGAAGAGCTAATAGCAGACATCACTCTTTTTGTGTGTTCTCAGCCCCATGGACTTTGGTCAGCCCGTGTCCTTTGAAAATGCAGATATTGGCCGATGTCCCGCACTAGAACCAGAAGTAAGGCCACCTGAGGATGAAGATATACCAACTCGTGCAACAGTTCTGGTCCAACCTGAACCAGACACTAACGGGGAGAAAGAAGGGCCAAGAATCCCTCCTGCTTCTCCTCCTCCAACACCATCTCTATCATCAGCCCTTGTAAGTATAAATCACTTCGGTCAGGTAGAGTTTGAAAAGTTTCTTTTTCCAGGCAAAATTGAAAGGCTATTCATCAAGAATAATGAAGCACTTCACCACAAAAATACTAAGAGTTCAGCATGATACTGTAAATGGAACCCCTTGTTGCAGGTCAGTAAAACCTGTGATAATGGAAAACTGGCTGATATCATTTGCTTGGATTATCACAACAGTAATTAAAAGAATGATATAGCTTTAAGAATATCTTTGGCTTGCATGCTTAGCCGTAAACCCTTACACTTCAGGATGTAAGCCAATCAATATTTGCTTGGGGTTGGAAGGGATATTTTCCCATGGGAAATCCCTTTCATTATGATATTTCTTGGGCTGTTCTCTGATGTACATTATAACAGTCATGTCAGTGACAGGATGAAGAAAAAGATAAACCAGGAGGCCTATTTGATATGACAATTCCACTGCTGTGTTATAACTTTATTCAGGAGAATTACAAAGTTAAACCCCCATCACTGCTAAATTGACCTCAGCTGTTGTTGCCAGGAATAAACAGCTACATAATTGCAAGCAGGCTTATACAACAAAATTTAAGGAAGAAACTCCTTCTCTCCCAAGTGTGGTAGTTTTATAAGTCAATGCAGAATTTTATTGTTCACAAAACATATGTTTACACCTCTGAATATTAAAATGAATTATACATACACTGGAATATATTTTTGAGGGGAAAATTATTTGTATTTTGTTAGATCTGAATACAACTGACAGGTTTATGCCGGCTATAGTTCAGTACGAGTGAGGTTTCAAAATGGTGTGAAAAGACTGCACATTCCCCAGTTAGGAACCTATTTGCATTATTGGAATTTACACTTCAATAATAAGATGTTTCAAGAAGTTAAGGACCGAAATTCTATTTGATATACACGACCACCTTTGCTGGCCAGGTTTGTATGGCACAGCTTTATCTAGAAGGACTTCTCGGGTATTACTGAAATCTCCACATCACATGCATGGAAATGGGAGCCTTGGGTTCAAGGTAGGCAAGGTTGAGATTAATAATCTCAGTTATTAATTACCGTGCCCTGAGTCCCACAGTCACGAGCACTGGCCCCTCAATGCTCTAGGGCAGCGGCTGTGATTCGCTCCCACAAGGTGGAGTAGTTGTAGCACCAGGGCTACAATGCGGCTTTTCTGTTCAAAGCAAATCCGTAGTACAGCAAGGCTACTATAGGATGATAAGGACCCGGGCAACAAGGTTAAAAGGATTATCCAGTTTAATGTTCACTGTTGTGAAGGAATGCAGTCGTGGTATCCCTTGATCAAGCCTTAAAAACAAAACAAAGAAACAAACCGCACAAGAGCATGAAAGAGCAAGTGCATAATTCCTGAGACTGTAAACTGTAAACACTAACTTTTAAAATCGCAAAATTGAGAGGAATAGATCTACTCATTAATATCAAAAACTCGGTGAGTTTTGTATATCGTGTATCTAGAGCAGTAATAATTTAAAACAAGAATTCAAAATAAAAACAAAACACCATTACTCCAACTTCTTTCTTGGAAATAATGAAAATGTTTTAGTATGCTGAAGACTTGAAACTATTTTAAATAAGGCAAGCTTTGGGATAGCTGTTACATTCATATTAGTGAGTTCTTCAAAGTGTTATTAAGGGGACTGTTGCAAAAAAGTAACTACAGTTTGGTAATGAAGTAACACTCATATGGGGTAGCACTTATGCTACAGTAAATTGTACAGAATGTCAATGTAGACCGATTGCATATGGAAAATGTACAGCAGAAAAAAGTATTTTCACATAGGAGGCTGAAATAAGGTATATGCTCTATTTAAATATTTTTAGGACCTTTTTTATCTCCATGCATCCATCTGCATGTGAAAGGGGAGGGCAGTTGAATCCCAAATGAGGAAAAAACCTACCCTGTACTAAACGCAAGACAAGATCCATAAGTAGGACATTTGGGAAACACACCAGCCACCAATCTGCTGCTGCTTGCTGTGAATGCCAGAATGTTCCTCAGCACTGGGTAACTGCTGCTTCTGCCTCACGTTATTCCCTGCTCCTTAGGGTTCGCTTGCTGCTGAAACGAAGAGCGCCAGCCTCACTTCTGCCTTTGACTCCATGACGGTACCTCCCACTTTTGATCCATGCATTCCTGCATTGTGTTATTAACAGTATCCAGTGAACTGTGGGGACTGCTTCAGTGCTTTTTCTACTAATTGCTTTCTTTGTAATCACTAATAGAGTAAATGAGAGTATGGAGAATGTGTGACAGCCCACCAGTGGCCTTTTCTGTTCTTCATTTCCACTGCCATCCACACCGAGCTTCTTGCTCTGCCAGTCAAGTCCCTGACATCTTACAAGACTGAAGTAAAGTGCAGCTGAAGAGTTCATCTCTCGGGTAATATGGGAGATTATTAAGCAGCCAGGACACATTAAGGCCACTACTCAAAAAGCAGAGCTGAGATATTTTAATACAGGCTAGTGACCCGTGCTTAGTGCACAGCTTGTGAAAGCTGTAAAGCTGGCTGTCCTCAGATAAAACAAAAGCGGACACAGGCTTGTGAATAAAATATTGACATTTTTTAAACCTGCCCTACTGATTTGGTTTTTTTTTTGCTGACTTTCCCACATCAGCCTAATGAATGCTTACTATTATAAGAAGTTATTAGTAAATAATATAAATAAATATGTTATGATTCCAACCACCATGATGTGTTGGACACTTTTTCACACTCCTTGCCCTTTCTTACAGTCACCCTGCTGGAATGAAGAAAAACTACAGTATTTACTGATGCTGGGGAGCAGCTTCTGTCAGGGTCAGACCCTTTACTAACATATACCAGCCTACAATTAAATTTACTGTCAGAATATATTCTTTTACCATGTAAAATGTAAAAGTGTGCCAGACAAAGGTGTGTGTATGTATTTTCCAATTCTTTGCAGTACCAGTTGTTACTCCCTAGCTTCAAATTTTAGCAAGCTCAAATGTAATTGAAGGTATTATATGTATAATATTGTCATTAACTTAGTTGTTAGACTTCTAGATAAGCCTGTAAAGCTTAAAATAATTCAACATTTGACCCTGCATTATGGAAATAGGATTTTTTTTTTCTTTTTGATGATCACTGGAAGATTGTTATCATACATTCATAACCTTGCTTGGTCCTGGTGAATTTTCTCTGGTTTTTCCCTCCATTTCATATTGATGTATCAATTATTCTTGTCACAATGCATGGTGTTCTAGTCTGTCGTATTCAAACCAAAGCATTTATTGTGCAAAACTGTATTTTTGAGGTGTTCTATACTGTTATGAAGATCTCTGTGATGTGTGAAAGCAAAAACTATTACTGAAAAACTGAGAGAGAAAGGGAAATAAATTTCCCCTTTGCAGTTGAAATCTCAGAGCTTAAGTCACTTATGACATTTTCAAAATGTTTCAGAGAAAGAACTCTGTCAGCGAGGCACTGCACCTTGTGCTTTGCAGGTCCCTGCTGAGTCAGGGCTCAAATAAGAGACTGTCACCAATCCAAAATGATAGCAGACACAGTGCTTAAAAACAGAGCTTGCAGCTATCAAAGTTTGTTTCTTTCCCAGCGGTATTGTCTGATATTGTGTTGAGTTAGATCCTTTGAGTAGTTTCCTCACAATACTCTCAGTGGGAGGCAAAAGCCAGACATGAGTAGAAGCTGGTAATTACCATGGTCTCGCATTGCCCCAGGCACCCTATACAAGAGTTTTAGGACCAGAGATTAAAAGACCTGGTGAAATTAAAGAGAGAAAATTATAGTGGACAGAAGATATTTTACCTTGCATTGTTGCACCACTTCAGGATTAATAGAAGTGGAACTACAGGGAGGGGTTTCTTTCTTTACAGCCTGGGTCATGTCTCTGCATTAGGCAGCTGGGGGATTTCAACAGCTGTTACATCTGTCCATCAGTTATTCGGATTCCCTGGTTGTTTGTGGGGGCCTTTCCACAGCACTGGAGGAAACAACAGCACGATAAGCAAAGAATATAGTTGTAAAACAATATCAAGAAATAAAATGGAGGACTCTTTGACAGCTGCAGGATCTGAAACTACTTTTAACTCATTATTTTTAAGTGACTGGATTTCAAGTTGACAACAAAACATCCCTTTAAAACTTAAATCTTGTTTCATTTCTGTAAGAGGGCATCCTACTGTGTAAACTCAGTTATGTGAGCTAAGAGTACACTGAACTGCCTGGAAATCACTTAAGACTCTTGTAAATGTCCACTGGTGAAAGCATGAAAGCAGCAATGTTCATATATTACTTTTATTTGCTTTTACAGCCAGCTTAATGAGCTCTGCTTTTACACCAAGTTCCTGTCATACTGGTTTATAACTTCAGCTGGTGTGATGAGACATCAGCCTGCTGGAAAATTGCAGGGCTAGTCTCTAGACTAGGTACAATATTCTCAGTCCTGAGCAATTGGGAGACTCCCAGTATATGCAAAGCTGACACAAGAACAAAATAGGAAGTTTGTATGATTGCTGTATATTTTGCAGGATTCCTGTGCTGCTGACACAGAACCAGCCATTTTAGAAGGTGGCAAGCAGTTTGGTCTTTCAAGGAACAGCCACATTGCAGTTGCATTTGATGACACCAAAGTGAAAAACAGGTACGTTGTTTGTTTCAGCAACCAGTTTTAATGGAATAATGTCAAAATAAAATACCCCTCCTAATGCTCTGAAAGGTATCTCCCAAATCTATGGACATAATCTGAAAAGATCACATGCCATGATTAATTAATTTCATTGAGCAAACCTAAAAAAGCATAAAGGCATGAAACCTAGGCAATGAAATGCCCACCTAAGTAGCTCTCACAAAAACAATTTACCTCTTTCTTTGTAAAGGTTTGTGCACACATACATCCCAGACTGATTTGCTAAAAACCAATCAGAGTAATGGAACCAGGTTTTGCAACTGAATTCAAAGATGGCTTTTTCAGAGGAATTTTTTTTTGTTCAGTAACTTGATAATTCCTTTTAATAAGCAAAACTTCTTTCTCCTTTCCTCCAATAGTTAAAATGGATCTTGCACAGTAAACAGGAAAAATGACATTGCCACCCCAAAGTATAACACTATATGGATATAGCTGTTGATATGCAAAGGAATTCTATGAACTGTTTATTCAAATACAGTGTTTTTAATGGATTTGTGAAGCTAGAAATCGTTAGTTGTTTATTTTTGCTCTGTAGGCACATGGTCATTAGCGAATGTGCCATGTCACACCACTAAACAATTTTGCTGCTTATAGTTTCCAAATTCATTAGCCTCACACTTACTTATCCCTATAAAGATGTTGTACCACTTATGCTAATTTTAGAACACTAGGAATGATCCTGGACTGATCATTTTCATGCAATGGTTGTTCATTTATATTGTCAGCTGCTTTCAGGTACTGACTTTGCAGCTCAGCTTGAGCAAGGTTAGTGATATGTTTCCAGTACAACTTTAGCATTAGAAAATCTAAATAATTTCTTCACAGGTTCTTTAGTGTAGAGGAGGTTCTCAACATTATCATTTTGTCCAAGGGGTCATTATGTTTGTGTTCAGACACAGCCTCATTTTCTCTTGGGAGAGATCAGAATAAGTGTTTTATATCCTCATTGTAAACTCTTCTGTCTGCATCTTTAAAAGTTTTGCAACCTGTCTTCAGGCAATACAACTCATTAGAAACTCAACATTTGCCAGCTGTCACTACAGCGCTCTCCTCTTTGTGAGCATTATGTGTGTGGATGATGGATAACTCTGCTGGAATTTAACAAGAGCTTGGATTTTCTAGCTGCTACAGCTGCAGCTGAGAATTACATCTTGAAATTCTATGCCAAGATTGTAGTTTTGTATCTCCACAGAAAATGAACTAATGAATGCTCAGATGTCAGGGATCAGATACATGTGAAATGTAATTTGCATATAACCAAATTATTTTTCTTGAACTCTAACGGACAAGTAAAATTTGCCACTAGCTGTATAAATTTTTTTTAGAAAATATATAGAAAGATAAAGCAGTTGAATTTGTCTAGTGCCTGACTCCAAATATCTTTTCCTTTTTTACTGTTCCCTGTTTGTTTGATTTCTAGGCTTACAATTGAATTTGAAATCCGAACAACAGCTGAATCTGGCTTGCTGTTTTATATGGCCCGCATCAACCACGCTGATTTTGCTACAGTTCAGATAAAGAACGGTCTGCCTTACTTCAGTTACGATCTGGGGAGTGGAAACACCAGCACAGTGATTGCCAACAAAATAAATGATGGCCAGTGGCACCAGGTATAATATTCTCTAATTCTAAATTATTCTTTTTAATGGTAAGATTGAGCTTTGTTTTGCCTTGAGATATTTGCAAAATGTAGTCCACACAAGCCAAACTTTACAACTAGTATTTTCTGTGGGGAGGAAAGATAATCTAGCAAAATTTGTGTCAGATGCACTAGTACACAGAATTTTATTCTTCAGGAAACACATATTTCTGAACATATTTATAATATGTGTCATGTATAGTAAGGAACTACAGAAAATGTTCCTTCCTGCTTAATAGGGCTCATGTGAGTATCAGCTCATGATGATGGAATACATCATTAAAACCGGTTGTTTCTACATTAATAATGTCATTGTTAAGCCAGAGTGCTGAGAACAAAGGAAAAAAAAAGAAGTAACATGTAAGTAAACCTTCCCTGGATTATTAATTCAGCAGAGAATAAATACGATATTCATGGATGTATTTGGCAGTACCCTCTGTGACTTTGTGACAGAGGGAGCATTATATGCAATGCCTGTGGCATTTGGATGCTAAGGGAAGGAATGATATCACAACCATAAAATTCACTATTAACTGGGCCAAGGACAACAGACACACAGAGTATTCATAAGGTAACTTGCTGGAAGGCACCATTAAAGACAGAGAAGCAAAGTATACATGTAACTGTGGGTTGAATTTATATACTATAAGTTACACTGAATTTTGAACAGGTATTTAGAAATTCAGCATTCATGTCTCATCCCCAAATGAGAAAAAAAATCTAATTGCATTTTCTCTTACACTTTAATTGCCTCATTTCCACTCTGTTCTCCAGGAATTTTATTTTCACGAGATTTTTAGTCATGAACTTTTGGATAATAGCAACTACTCTACACCAAGGTATTCATAAAAGGAAAAAATGAAGTTGTAGTAATCATTTATCTCTTTCATATAATGCCTGAGAGCCCTGGCAGCAGACCAAGGCCCCATTCTGCTACTCCGTCTGTACATACAGAAGAGATGCTTTTGCTTCTTTAGCCATTTTCTCTTTATTCTAAGAGAACTGAGTGGAGCATATGTTTCTTAATGGAAGATTGTGCTCTTTGGGCATACAGCTTGACACTGCACAAGAGAGGGCCCCTTTTTTAGATCCTGTTTCTCTCACAGAGAATGGAGACAAAGTCATAGTTCCCAAAAAGCAAAAAGAAATTTGTTAGGAAAAGGCCACAGTCTTTGTTTCTGTTAAAGCAGGGGCTTCTCCTTAAAATAATTCTTTTAGTGACAACCTTTTCTCCATTTGGAATGGTTTAGGTTAAAAACATTTCCATAAGTCCTACAGAAGCCACTTGGTGCTACTGCTATCCTGCTATCTGTTTAGGTCCTCTGTAAGAACGTCTGTTCCAAGTTCCTGTCTCACTCATCTAATCTTCCTTCTGCCCAAGGTGTAGTTATCCATCTCAAATTTACAGTTGCCAGTAAACACCAAGTTCAGACCCTCACTTCAGGCCATCCTTGTCAGTGTTCAGTCATTCCCACTGTGTGACAGATACGCTGCCACACTGGAGCAGAAGCAGCCATGTTAAAGAAAAGCCAAAAAATGCTGTTCTGGTGAGCCAACTATTATGCTGTTTAGAAATCTGCTAAAATGCATGATGCATTTTGCATTTATTCCTTTTTATGCAGAACCACTATTATACTGAGTTGTAAGATTTCAGTATAAACTTTTAGAAAGACATTGGCCTAGAATTTCCTCAACTCTTCAGCAACTGCACTCCTTCCACGCAATTCACAGTCCATTTGTCTGAACAGAAGCCATAATACCAACAGAACATAATATTATATTTACTCTAGCATGAATCTAGCATGATCTGAGGCATGTCCAAGCTAGTGGAATTAGAAACTCAATATTTTCCATGTGCTGCTATAAAGATTTGCAACTGGAGCCGTAACATTCAGCATTTATTCTGAAGTACTTACCTATTCTCAGTACTTAAAATTGCTCTCTGATTCCAAGAAGAAAAATACTGTGCCATGCCTATTGTAACATAACAGTGAAGCATTTTAAAGGAATCTCAATTATTTTCAGTAATTCTAGTAAATAATTGTCGTGATGCCTCCTAACCTAGATGCAAGTAAAACACAGTCAGATGTTGGCACAAAACCTTGCTCAGGAGTTTTGCTCCATAAGTATTATCCATAGCTGCTGCTGTGGTACTTCTGTAACCAATTCTACTACTTTCTTGTGTATTGTCATATATTTTGGACTGTAAGACTAGTTACAGTAGGATCTTGCTGGGTTGTCAGAAAACTATCTGTAATTGTATCGCATTTTTGTGTCTTTCTAGGTAAAAGTGAGTCGAGTGAAGCAAGAAGGAAACCTCATAGTAGATGGTGTTTCTAACAGGACTGTGAGCCCCAAGAAGGCAGATATACTGGATGTTGTAGGAATGCTGTATGTGGGAGGATTGCCCATTAACTACACAACCAGAAGAATTGGCCCGGTAAGCAAATTTGTATCTTACATGCCTTAAGTATGTCTTGATTGGTGCAAATGTCTTCCCAGTTTTATTCTGTCTTGTTTTTCCCTCAGACTACTAAGAATATGGATAAAATGGACCTTAGTGGAGGTGAACAACATTCTGTCAGTGGAAAGATCTGACTCAGAATCCAGTAAATGAAAAAAAAAAAAAATAAATTGAAAAGCAGAGTTATTTGCAGTTTTGGAAAAGCAGAAAGTTCCATATACTTGTATCTGCTTGGATCACTACACAGCTAGAGTATAGGTTCCTGAGTACCACTTGCCATTTCTCTTGGCTGTAATTAATCTAGCAGCAAATACTAATAAACCGTGAAAGGATCTCCTACAAGGAGCAGCAGAAGCCAAAATTACCCCGCACACAGTAGTACTGCTGTTTACTGTAATAATCAGTTTTGTGTTGCGATTACTAAAAGAGGAGAGAGTGTGTTTTGAAGGAATGACATGAAAATTCTGTTATTCTCTTTCTGTTTCCAAATTAAATGTGCACATATCAATTTATCACCATTTTGATTCAAATGCCTGCTTCCATGCTAACACGGAAGATGACAGAGAGCCCAGAGAAATCAGTATCATTTTGTCCTAAATTTTGTAGAGTTAACTAGGAACACTGTATTCTGTCACCCAGACCATTTACTGCATCCACGTGCACAACTCCATGCCAGTCATCTCACTTCGGCCCTTCCAACCTCCCAAGATAAATCAGTATCAGACTGGGAGAGAAATCTCTTCCCTGCTTTCTTTTGCTCTCTCTGAAGACGGCCCTTTCAAAGCAGAAGCCAGAAGCTGCGTGAATTTAATTACAGTAAACAAAAAATTTGGCATCTAGAGCAGCACAATTCAGACACACAAAAAATGGAATGTCTGTAGGAGGTATGTCTGGGTTCATCCTGGGTAGATACAGAGAATCCATAAAGAGCAGGTAAAGCACAAATCAGGCAAGGAAACAAAACAAACTCCCAAAGAAGCTGCACATGAGTAAATACCATTATACCAAGATGTTTATGGAATGGAAAATACCATTCTATAGACAGGCAAGAGTTCCCTTCTTTGAGTGGACAAAATAAATACAGAAAAGGAATTCCTTGATCCTGCTTAAGTCTGTATATTGACTCATGGATTGGGAATGAAGGGGATGAATAACCACTCAACATCTGAGATTTGTATTTCATAAAGAAAACTGACCAGTAAGATCATTTTTCTTAGTAAATAATTGATTGTGCAGAAAGCCCAAATTGATGCGAATCTAAGTCATTAGGATACACCAAACCAGATCTGAGTCACTGAAAACCAAAAGCAATACTTAACTACCCACAACATATAATTCCTAGTAGTATCAATTTATGCTCTTTGAAATATATCTGCAATTTACAAATACTAATCTAAGGAGAAAGATTACTAAGTCCCTACCTTTTGGTTTTTTTCAGAGGTAATGAAGGGAACTCATGCAGATAAATGGCTCAGTCTGGCAATAACAGTCATGTCAGGTCCTGACAATCTTATGTGCTTTGGTATTTAAATGAAGCTGTGACTTCAAATGTCGTGTAGAACCAATGTTTGCCTCCCAGTCATGCTCAGTAAAATACACTGTGATGTATGAGACAGTGTTGTGCTGTAGCTTCACAAAGAGGCTCTGAAGCAAACTAAGTTGAAAGGATGCATTACCTTAGTCAGGGCTTTCCTCTATACACACATTAGCCTTTTTAGACAGTAGTCTATTATGTAACCATAGGTGGATTGGCTTCCTTTTCAATGTAGAAGGTTGATACCCACTAATTTAGCTTCAGCAAATGTCGCATTTTGAGCACTCAAAACAAAGGAGGTCCTATTATCTTTTCCCACTCTAAAGTATAAGCAGATCTGCTTTTCCATAGGGAAGAGAAAATTTTAAAGTTAGAAAATGTTATTGAATCATCTACAAATCTTGCATTTCTGTGATTTATTCTTGCAGTGAAAGTTTGTTTTGTTTTCTAGCATTTCTCTTTTTTGATAACAAGATTGTTGATCTGGAGATGACTTAGAAATTACAAAAAGGACTACTTACGAAAAATCTGACAGAAAGCATTGTTCAGCTCAGAACTGAATTTATTCACTGGTATTGCTCAAATTCTCATGAAAATATTGTATAAGTGTATTTAGCTGTAATAAGCTATATAATTTCACAGTACATACAGCTTTGATTTCCCAGAAAATAAATTCTTGGAAATTCTCTCCAATTATGGGTCAAAATATTGTTAGAGGAGGTAGTGTGCAGAGTTAAGACTTCTTTCTGCAGGTGTGCCTTTGTCCTTTTTGTATTTATGTGTATTTCTGGGCTGAATTTTAAATATTGGTGTCCATTTTCCACCTTTTTACTGCACTGCTTATGAATATATCTTCTTTTTCTTTCTCCAAGTACATGATGTATCATTTTTCTCTGTCTCACTGGTATCAAGGATAGATTTTCCTAACTCTTTAAGTCAAAGATCAAAGCCTCTGTCTGAATCTGAGAACCAGAATGCAGCTTCTGCAGACCTTGGAGAGAAAACAGGAGGGCGAGTTCTGGAGGAGATTCCAGTGGCTTTCAGAGGTCCCACTGGGAAGCCCTGCTCTCACCCAGAACAACCCCTGCCCCAGACACATTCGTGGGTACTCAAACCACTGTTCTAAGTGTGCCCAGACCACTGGCCAGGGGTCGCAGTGTGCCCAGTGCAGAAGCTAAACTGGAGCTGCAGTTTGCTACCCTGCACAGGAGCCTCTGTAGACATGAGCACACTCCCTGCCTCCACCTGCCTCTCTGGCCAACTGGGTGGCCCTGATCACTGCAGTCATCAGACTATGTGCAGTCAACAACCTTCCCAAAGGGGCTTTGTTCATTTTAGTAGTGATGTTACCTGCATTACCTCTTTCTTGCCATGCTACATTAGGCCCACAGTAAAGTGATTAAAGGGAGGGAAAAAAGAAAACCCACCTAGTAAAATTACCAGCAACCCAGAGAACTATAGCCACTATCTTCATCTACTTGCAAACCCCATAACCTAGTCAATTAAAAAGGCAAAGTATAGGCCATTAAATTCCTGCACTGCTGATGTTATTTGCTATGTTTCATTATGCGGTGTATTATGTTATGTCCCCTCCAGTAAGCCAAATAGATGTGACTCAGATCACATCCCTGAAAAGTAATGTAATTCATCCTCAGTATGATTAAGAGTAGATTCCAATTACAATTAAATATTAAAGATTAGCCATGTAAAATTCAAGTTTTATTAAGTTCCATAAATCCAGCAGAGAAGCAGAGAAAATGCACTCATTGATTGCGAACTTTAGGCTTTCTTCTCATAGTTTTACATTTTGTTTGAAACATTGACTGCAGGTCCTTCATAGCATTGATGGCTGCATCAGGAATTTTAAAATGACAGAATCACCTGTTGACCTGGATAATCCAACTTCCAGCTTTAACGTTGGAAAATGCTTTGTCACTGCACAGAAGGGAACGTACTTTGATGGAACAGGCTTTGCCAAAACAGGTAATGAACAACAATTCTAGTGATATTCAAAGAACAGAAAAAGAGGAGATTCTGCTCTCAAAAACTCCCAGTGTTATCTAATTCCTGTTGGCTGGAGGCAAAGCGAGACCAGTACTCGAAACTCTTGCTGATCATTTTTAGTTATCTTGCCTGAGGAGAAACTGTGACTTCCTAGCGAGGTCTTGCACTAAGCACAACTGCTATAAAGGTTATTTACATGGTTTCACATGAAATGGAGTGCATTAACAATGCTGAATTAGTTACTTTGCCTTACTCTCAACACAATTTGTGTGATGAGTATCAGGAATAATGTATTAGATGCTTATCTTAATTTTATTGTGCTTCGCCTTTTCTCTCCAAGTTGGTGCATACAGAGTGGGAACAGATCTGCTCGTGGAATTTGAATTCCGTACAACACGAATGAACGGTGTTCTCCTGGGAGTCAGCAGCCAGAAAATGGATGGGCTTGGCATCGAATTAGTAGGTGGAAAAGTGAGTAGCAAAGCAGTTTTGTTTCTTCGTAAACTGGTTTTAGATAGCACAGGTAGTTCAAATGCAAGGTTACTACTCCAATCTCAAGATGTCTCAAACAATATCAGGGCTCTCAAAGGACAGCAACACTTGCACCTTTCCATACATCTAGAGGACCTTACATTTTAAAAAGATCATTTAAAAGATTCTATAATACTTGAGTCTCCTAAAACTGCAATCAGGTCTTAAATTAGTGACCATATAAGAAGCTTTGAGGAGAGACTTTGTCTTTAATAATACTAGTTTCTTTTGGATATCTTTTGATTCACAGTCACTGTAAAGATTTTAGAGGGTTGTAAAACACCCTAAAACTAGACCAAAACAAATGGGAAAATGACAGCTTAGACAGCAATTTTACATATTTGCACTAGCTCAGTGATAGAACCCGGATCCCAGAGGGACAGCGATCCACATGGTCTTTGGTGCGTACAGTCCAACCATATTGACTTCAAACAAAACAAACTAACAGAAACAACAGAACTGTTTTGAAAACTTGCTGATGTCCATGCCATGCTTTTCAGGTGATGTTTCACGTTGACAATGGTGCGGGTCGATTCTCTGCTGTTTATGAGCCTGATGCACCAGGCAGTTTGTGTGATGGCCAGTGGCACAAGGTTCTTGCAAACAAGATCAAACACCGCTTGGAGCTGGCTGTGGATGGCAGACAGGTGGAGACTGAGAGCCCAAACAGGGCCTCGACCTCGGCAGACACAAACGACCCTCTCTTTGTCGGAGGCTATCCTGGTAAGCATGCAACACAAATTATGCTTTACTTAAGCCCCAATAATGCTGCCTTGGTAATGGCTTTAATGTGAGTAGGATTAGAATGCTGAAGATGATAATAAGACAGGCTGAGTTTGTATCAGTTGGTGTGGATGCTCATTTCTGCATCAGCCGCATTTCAGAATGAGAAGTTCTGCAACAAGATACTCTAGCAGATACCCCTGCCCCATTTCAAATGTAGGCACTGTCACAGGGGATCAGACAGATTTTCTGCCTTCTGCTGCTCACATATACACACAGCCACCCTCTTAAAACTTTCTGTTTAGTAGTAGCAGAATAGGTATGTTGCAGTAGTAACAGCATTTGGCATATTTAAATTTAACTTAGGAACAGCAAATTTTAACCAAAGAATGTATATGTGCTCTTGAGAGGCAGTGTATGTAATCAGCCTGTAAAACCTGAGGAACTGAGGGCTAAGAACAGTAGATTGCACAGAGAAGTAAGAAGACACCATCTCTTTCTAATTAATGCCTTTGCTTGTGGTCTGCTGGGTTTTAAAGGAAAAAAACCCATAATTTACATTTGCTAATTAGTATTCTCAAAGCCCTTAAGAGAAGCCCTTGTTTTATGCAGAGGTAATTGAACAGTATCGAGAATTGGGCTGAGCTCTCTAGCTGGCTTCATCTTCCACTAAGCTGATAATGAATGCTAGTATTCATGTCTTCATAGACAGTCAATAAATTTTCTAACAGCAGTTTACTTTCTGAAAATACAGTTAATATGTTTGCAAAGTACCAATTTTGTTGCATTTGTAATAAATTGTCCCTTTTGATTTGCAAACCAAAACAAAAAAAAAGAGAAGTATTTTTGCAATATGTATCTGCTCTAGTGTGTGCTGAGTACAATGGCAAGACACCTCTGAGTTAAATCCTCAGTTGTTTTCTGGAAGTTGTTTTTCACCCATTCTATTGCGTGACACAGTGCATCTAAAAAGCCTTCTCTCTCAAGCTTTGGAACATTTAAAAAATTGTCCTTGGTACTGACATATGAGAGTTGAACTTAAGTCACAATGACTATCAATAGAGACCAACGACTGTGCCAGAAGGAAAACAGCTTTGTGGCAGCCTTTTTATAACAAAACAAGATGCTAGCATAGGAGCCAGCTTTGAAGAAACACTGCAGATGGAGTTCCTATCTTGTTCTGGACTGCATGTCAAGAGGAGAGACACAAATTGCAGTAAAACTGCAATCTGTACAAAACTAACCTACACTTACCTCATATTGGAGGGATATTTGTGAGTTCAGCCACATGGCAAGTTATGAAATGGTTTAATATAACCTACTGCATGTGTAAACACTTCACTCTTCTTTTGCTGCCTAGTCTAGCTCATACAGGATTTGTTTTAACCTTCCCAATATCTAGACAGCTGCATAAGAAATTTGAAGCACAATACCATGGGATTTTGTAAAATTAGTAAGTATTTGTATTTTCCAGTCATCTTGAAGCTACGTAAATAGAGCAAAACAGTTGTAAACCAGCTAGAATTGGCTGATGGAGAATTTTCTGTGTAGAGAAAGTTTTCACCACCATAGTATGGACGAGAATAGAGATTCCTGGGTACCCATAAAAGCTAGCATTCATCTGCTAGTATCACTCTTCCCCATGCAAGGAAAGACAGATGAATTCAGCCATTTTATCCTCTGTGAAACAGAATAATGCTGTGGCCAAACAGTCTCCACAAGTGTAAAGTTACTTCCGCAACTCACTTGGAAGAACACTGAGAAACAAGTTGAGCCATGAATTTCAAGCAATTGAGAGAAATATTTCCAGCTTCCCAGTCAAACCAACCTCACTTCCATCTCATCCTTCATTAGTGGAAGAGATATACTCCAACTCCTGGCTTTACTATCAACAAGGAAAAAAAAAATACTTGAAAACTATCAAAACCAGTCTGTAAATGACATCTAAAATCCATCCTGAGGCTTCTTTGTGATGTTAGGACTAAGAATTGCATCTATGTTGACCTATTTCCCTCCCTTTATTATTCTGTGGATAAACAGCTCGAGAAGTTGAATATCAGCAGAATATCACATGGATATTGTACACCATTTATAGGTAGCAAGCTGTGTACATGGGTTACAATGGCAGTTTTTATGTGTTCAGATTATGCCACTTCCACAGTAGGATAGGAAAAGAAAAGAAGTCTGGACTGTTATCTAACATAAGCATTCATTACATTTGCTCATAATGGTTGTAATTTTTTTAATGATGAATATATGCAGCAAATAAAACATTCCTGTATTGCTGGGGATATCTGTTCTCATGCAGGACTCTCAAAGAACAAAATTAAGTATCAACTCAAACTAACATAATTCCTTTCTAATTTTTTCCCTCCTTCAGATGGTGTGACTCAGTTTGGGCTGACAACTAATATCCGTTTTAAAGGATGTATGCGATTTCTGAAGCTCACCAAGGGTACTTCAAAACCTCAAGAGATTAACTTTAGCAAAGCTTTGGAGCTGAAGGGTGTCCAGCCACTGTCGTGCCCTGCAGACTGATGGTCACTCAGCCAGTATGGGTCTGTTTATATAAGCACCTCAGATTAAAAAAATACCATATCTTCATTGCATTCATAATAAAATGTCTTTGTGCAAGTGTTTGAGCAGTGCTTGTGGTATATTCCAATGGCTATTTCAATGTACCTCCCAGGAGTGCATGAACTAATCCCTTCCCCCCATCCCCTTCATTAAGGGAGTAACACAGTAATTTTTATCTATCTCTTTCTTATAGCTTGAAATGGAAATGTTTCATCATTCTTGTGAAGAGTGAGACCATAAATTAGGCAGCTTGTTCCTTTTCTATGGAACACAGATTCACAAAATATCTCAATTTGGAAGGGAACCATAAGGATCATTAAGTAGATCTCTAAACTTGTATTTCTTTACAATTCTAAATACAACACACTTGTGGGCATGCACAATCTTGTCCTTCATTAGCATATTTACTTGCTTCAAAAAATTATGTTTTTGTCACACCCGAGAGCTTTTACAGAACTTTTCTGATGGTAATATTTCCCATGAAGTTTCATTGAGAAATTATGTATGATCCATATGGCTGTTCTCATGCTATAGGAGTGGAACTAGGTGAAGGAAAGAAAATGTTGGTACTTAGTTAATTTATTTGGAATTATTGATGAAAATATGTTGCACCTAAAATCCCTGCTATATCACTTGAACAGCATTGAATTTTAACAGAGGTTGCATTGTTTGGTTTTGGAACATTGAGTCTGTAATGGAGGGAGTAGAACTAGATTCTATTACTTACCTTGAAATATAGTTTTAAATGATCCTTAATAAATAAAGCTTGACATTGCTGCTGTCTCCCATATGATACTGAAATTACACATAGCAAAAAATCACAGACCAGTTTTCCAAAGGAAAATGAAATCTTGACACTTAGAGCAGAATCTAGGTGAAGCAAGAATATTCCAGAGATTATTAGTGCAACACCTACTAACGATCTCTGCTGTTATCTATTAATGAAATTCTTACCAGAAAAGCAGCTTTCAAAGTTCAACTCTGCTGCTTGTGCCTGATGTTGTCAGTTTGTAAGGAAAACTGAATGCAGAAGCCACCCCAAATCTTACTTAAATAAAATTTATAGTGCTATGTGTATAACAGTTTAAATATAGATGGAGAGAAGAGAGTTGCTTCCTAATTCTCACTAAAATGCCAAATCCTAGTGATTTTCCTCATACTTTGTATGTCTTAGAGGGCTATGAAATCATCATTGAAGTGTGGGTTATGTTTTCTGTGGATTATTTCAAGTTGTTTAACTGTAGTTTTGCAAAGGCTGTGATCGACCCTGCAGAATGGCTGCTGTAGGAATGCAAAAACCCCACCTACACAAAAGAAAAAAGAACAACAGAAAAACCCCTGTCAGTAAGGTAGCACAGCCATGCAATTAAATGAAAAAGGTTTTTTAAATTATTTTGTTCTGCCCACAAAGAGCCTTGAATACACATTTTCAGGAACTCTGACATTACTAAAAGAAAGGCAGCTGCAAAATTTGTGCATAGGCTAGCTGCAAAATTTGTGCTTGTCAGCGAGCACTCCTGCAGGAGTGCTTTGTATTTTACAAAAAGCCTTTATGGCATACAATGTTTCTTTAAACTGCCATGGGAGGAAAAAAAAACCCAACCTGTACACTGGGAAAGTGCATTAAAGAGATGGTAATAAATATGTATACTGGCACTCTAAAGGTTTGGGGAGTCTGCATCAATCAGATACACCTGAAGAAAAACCATCTAACTCCTGTGAAGTCTTGAAGTAATTGCCTTCAGCAAGCATTCTAGTTTTAGTTGCAACTGGCCTTTAATGGTAAGAAACAGTTAATGGCTGCTCAGTGTTACCCATGTTCAAAGTGCTAAGAATTAGTAAAGCATGCATTTGTCTCTGAAAAGGCCTAATTATTGGACATGTACTGTCTTCAACTTCTACATGGTTGTGCTTTTAACAAGCACACTGTAAAATATTCATATGTTTCTGTGTTATTCTTTTTGCCTTATGTATTTACCTATTCTCATGCCTATAATGTTTCAGGATAGTTTGAGCAGCTCAAGGAAAGCAGGCCTTAACACTTCAAATACAGTTGAGTATTTCCAAAAGTCTTAAAAAATATAAACAATGGAGGCCCCAAGACAATGATATCGTTATCAATGTCTCAAAACACACAACAGCCAACTGTTGGCCCACTGCACTACCCAGGCACATTTCCTAGCTTCTAGATTCTATTCAAAATGTTGAATTCTTTTTTAACTCCAACTTGCTTGCAAATGTTTTGGAGTTGGTTTTGGGGTTTTTTTGAGGGCAGACTTGAAGACACAAGGGAAAATGGAACAACTGAGCGTAGAGCTCCATGAGTTAAACCATGCCCAGCCTCAGAGGCAGGAAATTGCCACTGCTCTACTCAGTGCTGCATCAGCAATCGTCTTTCACATAAATATGTCTCTGCCTTCAGAACAATTACTGGACTTTCTGTATAAAAGAAGTGGAATGGGAAAAAAGAAAAAGAGAGGTCTTTATGTTCTTCACTCTGTTGAATTATTTCTCTCTTGCGTGACCTTCCAGGAATGTGTGGGACACAGCAAAAACAATGAAACAATGCACATTATTACATTTCTTGGACTTTCAAGTGGAAAAAAAATCAACCATCTGCAGTCCTCTGCTAGAGGAAATACACTCAGTAGGCTGAAACAACAGCTACTTCAGCAAACAGAAAAGCCAAAAGGAAACAGAAAAACCTGACTAATTTGTTTTCATAGATCAGTGAGTGGATGCACCAAGTACTGTTAGTAAGGTTTTCTGCCTTTGAAGATTCAGCAGAGCATCTGGGAATGATCCCAGCTCCGTGTTACTCCCTTTTGCCGTACGAGAGATTAATAGATTGTCAGATTCCAGATAAAGGCTAAAATTGCCTGAAACCAGCAAGTTGAGAGCTTCAGAGTCATATGCAGCTGCTGGAGATTATGCCACTGCTGACAGTGCTGGGAACAATGCAATACCTTTCCAATTCAAGACTGCAAACTAATACACATTTACAAGGCACAAGAATTTAAAACCTTATTTTGGTGGATATTTTGCATACAGATGTTTTTACTGCCATTTTTTCCCTCTCACACTTCAAATACTCTGCTGCGAAACTTCAAAACAAAGAAACTCACATCCAGGTGTTTTAAAATTGTTTTAAAATTGATCTTGTTGAGTGTTGTCACTTTTAGACACTTATGATGAACAGCTACTATGAATGAGACAAATCCCTCATAATTTAGGCCAACTGCTATGTTGAAAAAGGATGTGTTTTCAATTTTAAATACAAGCAGTTCTCAAACCCTTTCCAAAGAATAATTTCCTTTTGCATTCTATTAAATCATACTTTCAGCTCTTTATAGAAGCTTGTAAAGAGAATATGTTTCTGGTTTAGTATTTTTCTTTGGAATGCACAAGAAAAACTTAAAATGCTAAAAAACCCCAAACCATTTCTCCCATGGCTCTTTTATCATGGAAACCGCCAGGAATGTCAGTTCGAGGCCTTCCCTTGTTCAGCCTCTGGGCAGTCTGAGATACCTGCTGAAGAGTTTCTCAATACATGCAAGTAAAATTTTTCAATAACTTGTTTCTAACCAACAAGAAAATTGTACTCCATATCTCTCATAAGAATACATTTGTTGAAGGACCACCAAAAGTTCCCAATCCCCACATACATACCAGTTTTAAAACTTTTAGGAAGACCTTGCAGTTTTCATCTAAGATTTTATGAAAGCAAATAAAACTCTTCTGAAAATATCCTCAGTGGATTTTTTTTTCTTTTTATCATCTGCATTTCCTAATGACGAAAGTCTACCAGTTCTTCAGTCATCTCTCAAGTCTTAGAGCATACACATGGGCTGAACCTCTGTTGCAAATATATAGAAAGGATTATCACTTTCACCATTTCATGCTTCATACTTAGACATAAAACCATACAGACCTGTCTTCAAAATAATTTCTTAAATACACTGCTAATGTGTCATGCCATGATACTGACACAAGACCCCAAATTATTCAGGCTGTATATTTCTATGGTGTTATTCTTCATACTAAAGAGTACGAATATTTTCTTCATGGAGTCCCAGATAATTCCCAATATGATCCATCTGTTTAAACTAAAAAAAAATGCTTTCCTGTTCAAATTTAGTGGGCAACATAGCATAAAATGACAGCACTTCAGAAACCAAAATATCTAATTTAAGCAAAGAAAGAAAACCCTAGGGAAAAATCTCCAGCAGTCAGTGCTCTCATACATGTTTAATGCTCCCACAGGACCAACATAATTCTTTAGCCCAAATCTAACACCTATCTCCCAGTTTTAACTTGACTATGGACTTGACTCTTCACTTATTTTGAAGAGAACTGCACAAAATTCTCCTAATGCTAGAGTCCCCTCCTTTTATCCTATCTTTTTTTTTAAATTATGTTTGAGTACAAAATTAAACTGATGGTTCCTGCCTGCCTAGTATTTTTCTGTTACTCTGTAATGAAGATAATAATGAAAGTAGGTGTCTAGAATTTCAAAGACTATTTTTTATGATATACAGAATTACAAAAAATTCTGCAAGGCTGAATAATCTGCTGTGACATCTACCGTTTCAAACATAATTCATTTTGACAACTTTGGTTCTTCTAGTTGGCATGAGCAAGGAAGGATGACTGGCAGTTGAGGCCCTAGAGTAGCTACATTTCCTGTGGTTTTCTTCATTATGATTCCGTACTGCAATACAACATGAATTTGATTTAAACAGCCAAAGGCCTCACTCTTTCACTGAGTTTCATGTCAACAGAATGGCTCTCTGGGAGATGAAAAACTGCCCATCTCTCTGAATTGAAGGAATGAAGCACGTAGAGTCACGTGGACTCCTTTGACCCCAGAGGCAGAGGGTTAGGTGAAATAAACCAGGGACCTTTCCTCCGCAACTTTGAATTATATAAAGTTAGAGTCATCTCAAGCACTGGAGTTCCTGGAGGCATAGACTGACCTAAGACAGCAAAGAAGGATACCCCTATGGTTTGCATCAATTTAGACCACTTGAAGATCCAGGAAAGATGCAAATATTACAGGTTGTTCTAGTATTTCTTATTTAGCACATGTCCAAGCAACAGCTCTATTTAATTTCTTATTTAAAGATTCTGGTTTTATGCTATATTTGCTTAAGGGAAAATAATTTCTCCTCGTATTTTTTTCTTGGCTTGTTCTTTGTCTGCCTTGTGGACAATTATGTTGAGAGTGGAGTAAACCTTCAGCTGTAAAAAATATTGCTGCTCAGAAACAAATGATGTCATGTCAAACTGTTACTGAGACACTCATCAGACTTGTGTTTCTATTTCAAATGACCAGAGGAAACTACAGGCTATCCTTCACTGGGTCTGCAAATGCCTTCTCCAGAAATCTTTTAGCTTATACCACCTTCCAGAATCCAAATTATAAGCCTGGTCCACCAACTGAACAGCAGGGCAGCATGGGCTGACTGTGCCAGCTATAAATGAGCAGCAAACTTTGTTCACTGCAGAAGCTGCAGACAGGCCTGCTGCCACCCTGGGTGTTTTGTTTCACTTAATGTCACTGCTAAAACCTTTTTTCCCAATTAGAGTTAGTAGCTCTGTGGCAATCCACTACAGCACCCAGCATTAGGTTTACTCTTGATGGAATACAGCAGAACTCCAGCTTAGGGAAAAAACTCCAGATGCAGGTAATAGCAAACATTACTAGTTACTTTCCTTTTCCACACAAAAAAACCAAACCAAAATAAATAAAAAACAAAACAAAAACAAAACAAACAAAGCCCCCCAAAAAACCAAACCAACACCTGGAGTCACTAAACCCAAGCTGCAAGCACAACCTCTTACATCTTTCTCACAGAGCTGCAGCATTAAAAAAAGTGAAAAATTACCCTTGCACATGTATTCCCTTAAGCCCATTTCTTTCTGTCAATGGCTGCATTATTGCTACTCTTCAGTCCATTTTGACAATCTGGACAAATCTCCCCATAAAGAAATAGGTTTAACAAAGGAGGTGAATTTGGCTTGAGTAGTTGATTGGTTGAGAATTGACTGATACTGAGGCAACTTCTTGACTGCTCTTGAAAAAACACTGCCTCATGCAAAGTCTCAAGGTCAAAGGGCCAGGGTATTGTTAATACCCTACTCTATCTCCTTCAGGCCATGGACAGCTGGGCAGAAGAGTGAAATCCCCAGACAAAATCTACTTGCAGCAGTGGGTTGTTCTAAATTATAAAACCCAGTTTTCACCCAATGCTGCATACAGCTAGTGCACGTTGAAGGAAAAGGTTACCAAAAGCAATACACTGAAATCACATCTCCATACAAGAGCAGCATTCATGCAGCCAAAGGGACAGCAATGAAATAAGCAGGTCAGGAATGTCATTACAGCAGGGCAGAGAAAAAGGCTGCTACAGATAGGAGTAGTTCATCTGCACCGGGACCAGATACAAAATAGCTCACTGTGGTTTTCATCTGGCTTTTCTCACTTAAATGAAAGAATGTAAAAAAACCCAAAAAAATTCTACTCATTGTGTCTGTATACTTTTGACTGTTTACTCTCCTGAAGATTACAACTATTGAACAAGCAGTTAAATAGGTCTAAGTTGGTTTTCAACTGTGTTTAAAGTATACTGTGGGCCAGAAAATTCAAGGTTGCTTCCTATGCTATTGAGTTGCTTATTGGCCATCCTACAAAGGGAAAACAGAGAGGGCAAAAAACCCCCTGATAATCCAGACATTACCCTTGAAAGTACAAAGACAGCAGTGTTGCTTTTTAGTTTAGTTAAAAAAGGATTAAGCAGTCATCACTGTTCAAAATCCAACATACCTACTTTAAAACTGAGGAGTAAGGTTCAAAGAGATACAGTAACCTCGATGTTCATCCATACCCCATCTCTAAGGCCAAGTTTGTGAGGTGTTAATAGATTCAGTGCAAGACTGAGGCAAGCTTGGCCACGGTGCACAAGCACACCGTTGTATACATTGTCCATAAGGTATCTGTTATTTTAAGCCTCTAAGCAGTTTTATGAACTGAACTGCAGCAGGAGTGTGCTTTCAAACACCAGCTGGCAGTGGCATGTTGGGTTGTGAAGTCTTTAAAATGTGATTCCATAAAAGACATTGGATGTTGCTGCTGCTTAGAAACTGTTAAAAGTACTAAAACAGATGGAGAATTAAGTTTACCATTTAGCTGCCTGGTTCATGGATAGTCTTCTGTTCCCTGTTTTTGAAACTAAAAATTTTTATTGTTTAGTTGGCCTTCCTCTTTTCCATGGTGTTTTTAATAAACCTTTTCTCTTTGTAACATTCTGCTTTTTGGTATCTAAAAATTGACAGTTTTGTCAGGTAGTATTTTGCACTGATAATCAGATAATCAGTGACCTAAAGAATATCTACAGGTTTCTTTTCTACAGATATAGTATATTTTCAAAACTTAAAAAATTCTTAATTACAAATCAAAACTGTTTGTCTACCTGATTTTTCTACCATTTATTATGTGGCTGATTTGAGGCAATTAAGGAAGCAAAATAATTCTTTTCTTGTACCATGGGGGATACTCTTGAAAGATGTGTGGATGGTCCTGGTTCTAGGGTAAGCAATCCCACAGCAAAGAAACCCCCAAACCATCAAAAGCCTCCATCTCACAGTAGGAAGAGCTTGAAGAGGATGTCTAGTTCACTCTCTCATATTTGCAGAGCAATGGCCTAGGCAGTAATTCCCCATGTTTATTTGTGCACAAGGTTTCTCCTGTGATTATATCTTTCCCTAATAGGCATCAGAACCCCATGCCTGTACTTGGTAAGTGTTCCAGTGAGCAGGAGAACAAGGAGCAGAGGAAGAAGAGCTGGGTATGCAGGATTCTTCTTGTCTTTTCGATTTAGTAATCCCAGTTTTGGAGAGATTTCTCTCTCCTGAGCCAGTTCAAGACATCAGACATAACAAGCACTTGAGCTCTGTAGCTGGCTAAATGCAAGCACACTTCAAGATAAGGGCAATTTTACAGTTCTGCTTCATTTATCAAACCTGACGTGTACTGCACATTATGATTTCCATGTAATGGTTTGACTGTAAATTTACCCTCAGCAAGATCCTTTTATGTGCATTCAAACTAATTTACCTCTTGCTGATCGAGTCCTAAGTTGTAATTTGCTTAAATGCAGAGCCTAAATTGACTAAATCAAATGCATTTGCGCAAACTCAATAAACAGAACCATTATCCACTGAAATAAGCAAGTCTCCTAAGAGCATCAAATGCTTCCTTACAGTGGAAGAGTTGGCTCACGAGCCAACCACCACTCCAGCTAATGACCATGTTTCCCCCTCTATTTCATTAGCCAGTCTGAGAGCTCTAATGTTTTTTCCCCTCTAAACGGAAGGGCAAGAGGCATTCATAGCTTTATCAAGTACTACCACCAAAGCAACCAAAGCTCATTTTCCAGTGTAATGAAAAGGCACCAGTGAAGAAAGATACATTTGTATATACCTGTTAATGTGTACGTTAGCTAGGCCAAAAATCTCAGCCACAAAGATCTCAACCACCTAGCACACGAGATCCATTTGCAGAAGAGGTCATAAAATCGTGTCACCACACGTTTTATACAGTTGAGTCAAACTGGTCTGCCTCTGACTTGGTACGTAGAAAGGAATATTGATTTGCAATTGCAAAACTTAAAAATTAACACACTGGCATCAGGCAAGAGGTCATTCAACCTCTTTATGAAGGTTGCCCAAACCAGGATCCACCCAAAAGGGATTGAAGGCTCTGATCTACTGCACCAGAGCCTACCTCCAGTATTTCAGTATTTAAAATTTATTCAGTGGCTTTGAAATTTAAATATAAGGGTGGCAAACATAATGGAAGCCAGCATCTAGTACTTTACATCATCTTGAGAAAATATCTGTTGGATTAAAAGTATTTAAAGTTTTGTGCGTAATGGGAGTGAGAACTGAGTGGCAGATAGTGCACCTCACATACCAATGGCTGTTCAGAATTATTATTGCAGGGCAGAACTAGCTAGACAGAGTATTCTCACCAGAACTTACTGCCATGATCACACCTTCAAATCATGATACAAGGGAAGTTAAACATCCAAGTTCATTCTGAGCTAAAATTCAAACTTTGTGTATCTAGTTGTCATACAGAAAAAATTACAAAAATTACAAAATTAGTAAGACAATGAAACATTTGTTTGCTGGTATGTGTAAAATAAATATACAGCCAGAACTAAATTTCTTAAACATGCTGACTAATTTTGGTAATAACTGTGAAGTTTTTAATACAAAATAGTAACAAATAACAGTATTTATTAAGTACTTGTCTTTAAGATGCTTTGGGAATATTAACGTATCTGTTTTTCTGTTAATAACCAAATGTCATAATTTGGGCTTACTACAAAGACCATACCTATGGCAAACCCATAAAAACAGGAAATTAAGTTACTCAATGCAATAACAACACCATTATATTTTGTTTGTCCTTTGAAACTTCTGCCTTCAGTTCCCTGTCTGCTAATTTCCATAAAAAAAAAAAAAAAAAGCAAGACTTTTTTGTGGTTTCCAAGATAACATGTCAAAGAATTACATACAGATCTACCAAAGACAGATTTTCCTCACACATGCCTGAGTACCTCTGGTGCAGCTGCATATAGATTGGCCCTGAACAGCGACAGCAATAACAAAGAGTTTCCTGTGACAGAAATGATTCTATACTGCTTAGGTTCTTGACTCTCTCTAGTGTAGCTGACAAGAACAGGAAGGCTCTGGGAATTACCAATGATTTGTTACTACTATTACTTTTCAAAATATTTCTGTTAAGGATTAATGCACATCCTTCCTTGTTAGTAGAAAAAATTGCTAAAAGGCAACAGTTTTTACAAAGTTTTGTGTATATGGCCAATCTTTTGTATGACAGGTCATCATCCAACAACTGAGATAAAAAACAAAGGAAAGGGACACTGCAAAGTTAGACAGGTGAGGAAACAGGAGGTAAGCAACTTTGAGCGACAGCAGAGAAAACTTTATGAAAGTATCTCTTCAAACAGCAGCCACTGAGGGAATTCTGTCTGCTGGACTGAAATTGTAGATATCTAAACACAAAAATTAGGAAGTTTGAACACATCTCCTCGTTTATTTTGTTTATTAAGTTTGCAGCTAATAATTGCTATGTCTGCCCTGCGTTAAAAAGGCACATAAATCCCAATCAAGCTACTCAGCAAGATTCTTCCTTGGTAAATGAGGGAGAGCAGGATTTCTAAATAATGTGAATAGAAGTTCCTGGGTCTAGGTCCCGGTATCTTTAGTCACTTAAGACTTCTTAGGAAATTGAACTATTTTTCTATACTGAACTTTACTCTAATTTTTCATTGTCTTTATACAGAAATCATAGTCCAGTAAATAGTATACTAGAATACATCCACTGGCATAGATCCGAGATTAATCACATCTTCACGGACCACAACTTTAAATTCTGGATATATGCCATTTGCAATTAAGACAGCTTGGGCACTAGAGGAATTCCATGCATTAAGTTGCTGTATCCTAAGGAAATAAGTGATGTAAAGAACCAGAAAAGCCATAAAGAAAACCACAGCAGTGTTACTGCTTTAATTCCAGTGCAGGCAGATGTTTATCAAAATCCATCAGCTGTTGTTCTGTCCTTTATGGAAAACCAGTTACCACTCTCAGAAGTCCCCTGTCGAAAACCAACTTACCTGAAGCACAAAGGGTGCTGTAGATGTAGAAAACGAAAATGAGCTGTAGTGTTCTAATCACTTCCTTTTCTCCTCAAGAGTGTATGCCACTGGCATTACCTTGCCTATTAGACGCTGAAGTGCTGTGTGATCTACGATTGCATCATGAGGCTGGAAATTGCTAAAGGAGCATATTCTGTAGCTGTGATGCATCTATCACACAAGATACTCAAGTACATCTTCAAAAATCACCATCTCATCAAAGAGATGATATAGTTGCAGATTTCAGGGGGTTGAAACCAGGGAGGGGGTGTGTGTGGGAGTGAGGGGGAAAGTGAGGGGAGTATGTGTATACTGTTTCTTCCTTCTGGACTGCTGCCAACACTGCGATTACCATGCTGTCATCAGCTGCACAGGCTCCTCAAGCACAGACATCACATAAAAATGTAACCTCATATGACACTAAAATTAAATATAACCTCACATTGCCCTCTCCAGTTGTGGGAAGAGAGCTGCCAACCAAGTGACTCTAAAGAAGGCTTACACACCCTGCAAACCCTCTTACACTTGTACAGTACATAGTGATGTCGGCTTAAAAAACAAAATTAATTAATCCAATTCAGCCTCTCTCTTTCCCCATGTGCCTTCACTCAAAACCAGACATCCGTGTCTACAGCAACAAACAAGAACAAACTTATTTAGCCATGGTGCATGTCCTTCATTTTTCACAGCAGTTATACATACACACACTGTCAGTCTGTCTCTTGCTGATCTGCTTATGGTTAGTGCTGTTTCAAAGTAACAAACAGAATAAATATTCATCACTCATTCCCTTGCCTTGAAGCCCATTTAGTGTGACTGGAGAGGCAAGGGCATGGAGGAGTCAGCCATTGTAGCAATACAGCTACAATCATTCTCTTCACGGCTAATGAGCAACGGCATTAAGGAACTGGTGGTTTTTCTAGTTGGCTTCGTTCACTGTAAAGGAGACAGCATTTTTTCACATTGTCTCCAGACCCAATTTGAAGGAGCTGATGAAGAACTACTGTCCCTCCAAGGCAATGATGCAATTAGAGGAAACGCTGTGGAATCAAATGAAGAGGCAAATATATTGGAATTAATTCACTGTGAGCAAGACTCGAGTCAGTAGCAACCATTGTATTACTGCCTTTCTAAATTGTCCTCTTACAGTTCACTATCAGACACTCTATTCAATCCCCCTATTTTGTTCTAGGAGCTTGTTTAAAGTAATGCCAGCTGACTAAAGCACAATTATTGTATGTCATGTATGACAGCACATGTTAAGCTTGTCCCAGTGCTTCTTTCTCTGGAAGCATCAGAGGCTGGGTTAGGATGGAGCTGGGCAGCCAGGCACTGCATAGCTTGGGTCTTACCCACGTGCAAGCAGCACAGTTTGTTTCTCCCTTCTCTGCCAAGGGAGATTGCTGGATCAATCTCTCCTTCTTAGTCGTTAATAAAAAAATCAAACACTCTTTAGCCCCTTCAGAAGGAGAAGGTCATTTATCTTGTGTCTGATACACAGAATGCAAGCCTTGTCTATGTGCCTCCCTGAACTTGCTCAGACTTGCAGCAAGGGAGTGGGCAAAATGCTGGCACTTCTCCAAGTGCACTGCGACAAAGCTGAAGCTGTGACAAACAAGATGGAACTGAAACTTCATTTCCTCCATTGCACAGATGCTAAGGACCAGGCTTTTTCTTCTAATTTGCAACTGGGTGGTACCAGTGCGAGGGGAAGAAGGGCAACAGGTCCTTCTATTGACTTTCCCCCTGGAGAGTCTTTACTGGTGCCACCACTGGCACACTTCTGTCCTTTCCCAAAGCCTGGGACTCCAGGTAAGTCTCCTGGGCTGATCACCTGGAAAGCTATCCTAGTTGGTTAGAACTGGGGGGAGATAAGTGATATGGGACTGGTTCAATGCTCTGGGTGCATTAAACTTCTTTATTCCAGCATATTATGGAGAAGATTAATCTTTCAGCATCAAAATGATTGACGTTTCTGTTTCCACCTTCTCTGTCACCAAAGAATCACAGTTCAGCACGTCTACAGTGGTTTCATTCATGGATCCAAGACTGTGTAATGCTTTTCATAAACAACTAATGACTGTGAATGTCTCTAGATCCTCAGCTTGGGACACACCGAGAAGTGTCAATTAAAAAACAGTGGAAAAAAACACTCACCTGGGCCCTGCTCTGCTAAAAACCCAAGTCCTTCTGAGGTGCCCTGCTTTGGGGACCAAGTCAGCCAACTTTAATTACCACCCACACTTTGCAAATTCAGCCATAGTTTGAAAGATGGATTTGCTTGCCATATGAACCTAGAGCAAGGTCCTCTGCTTCATTTTTCTGGCGTAAATTTCTGTGCATGTCAGTTTGCATTAATATCATCATATTAGCTATATTTCTCCAATATTTCTGTAAACAGACTGCCAAAATATGCTCACAAGCCCAGTGGAAGGGGTACTTAGAACCAGGAAAATAATAGTGGAAATAAAACTATTTTTTGGATTATAAATGTTCAGGAGTGAAAGTTTTGAACAAATCATTAGTCCTCACACACAGCTATTTAAGGTAAGAGAATTAAATTATTTTCTAATGAGAAAGAAAGTTGTTCTGCTTGATAAGGTAGTAATGAGTAGTGGCTTTTTTTACTGCTGCTGCTGCTGCTAAAAGCAATATAAATGCATTTTAAAAAAACAAATAAGATCCATCACTTTCACCAGCAGAAAACAAAACTAGCAAGTAGCCTGCAAGGAGTATCTTCTCAATGCTTCTTTTATATATTTTAATACCTTTTGTCTAAAAGTGACTATGAGCAAGTAGAAATAATTTTTTTCAATACCTTGCAAACTTCATTTGAATAGTAGAAGAAGAAGACAAAAGAAGACAAGAAGACAAAAAGAACACAAGAAGACAAAAACTTCTTGCCATCTTACCATGAAAGCATGTAAAGATACTGTGGAGTGAGTTGCATTACACCTGTATGAAAAATCAGAGTGGTCAGACACTACTGAAATAAAACACACTTCATATTTCTAGCTACAAAAATAACTATGCGACAGGATAAGAAGGACAGGAAAACTTTTGTAGAGTAAAAAAAGATTAAGTGCTCCAGATGTACAAACATTTTGATTATACTCTTTTCCAACTGTCTCCCTACCCATTTTTTTGGAAACTGACAGATGCTACTAGAAATTTTTTTATATTTGTACATTGCATATTTCTTTGCTAAAATAGAATTAACAGACAGAGCAGCAAATAGGGTTATCTGTGTCTCTTCAGTGTTGTACTGTAAACATACCAGATTGTCAGCTAGAAGTAAGAATTACGACAAAGTTCTTTACAGATCCACACCCATAGACTACATCAAGAAAGAGAAAACAATTTGAATGTTGTAGAGCCTCCTCAATGTCTTTGACTTACAGAATACTTTTAAATTTAAGTAATTCTGCTTAATATCATGCCAGAAAAACCTTTTACTGACACTCCTTCTTTAACATGTTCCATGGCTGATTTTCAGTCTGGTGTTCAGTGGTATCAGGTGAGAACCTTCATATTAACAAAAATTGAACTATACAGTCACTCTGTTCCCTGCTGCAAGTCAGGGCATCTCAGATGCAGAATTAAAGGTTAGCACAGCTTTCATCTCTTTAAAGCAATGGCAAATCCTTGCATGAATGAGTTCCAAATACTTGAATAGAATTTTTTTTTTTTTACTTTCCTGAGAAAAGCTTTTTTTCCAAAGGATCTGAAAGTGCCATGAAGGGTGCAGAGTTGGCAGACATTGGCAAATATTGTATTCATGAGAGAAATGTTAAAAGCCTGAATAAATGTAACTCTTTTGTATTCATTTTTAAGCAAGCTGATGTCTCTGAATCTTTGCAGAAAGAGGTTCCATCTCAACCCTTTCATGGTGAGAAATCTGTAATTCAACCCACCCTGAACTACAATTGCATGACTACATGTCATTGGTAGAAAGGACGTTATTGTTGGTATCATCTATATTATTGCTGCTTGATCCAGCCAAATGATGAAGACCTGGAAGTGTTATTAATATGCAACATAGTTCTATACAGTGTACATTTAATAGATCTCCCTTCTTTCCTGCATATTGCTGCTACTGTCTGCAGAAGTAAGAACTGACTGATTATGGTGTTACAAAGACACCTTTATTATTGGAGGGCTTGAATGATTTTCCCTTCTGAGATAGTCAAATAAATACCACTTGTCCTCCATTGGTGGAGCAGGGAATGGGGAGCAGAAAGTTTCCCCCTAAGCTTCTAGTCCTACCATGCACTGAGTAGTAGATGCTGACCCGATCTCTGCCATAATGATGAGAGTTTGGCAGTTCACACCTTGACCAGCCCTCTGCAACTCCTCCAAGACCAACAGCTCAAGAGCCCTACAAAGACTGTACCTAGGTCATGTTGCTCCAAAAGGTCTAATCTTTCCTCTGTCACCACTGCCAATACAGTTTATAATTTCTATCACCTTCATGGCCTGTGAGACACCAGCAGCTCATTAGGACACAGGAACTGTCACTTTCAGTCAGGCTCCATCTACAGGCAGACACAGAAGGCAGCTGCTGACATGTCCCTGTTAGGTTTAAGGACACTGCACAAAGCTGACAAGAACTCGTGGGTCCCCAAGGATGACCTGGCTGTCACGCCTCTGGCAACAGCAGAATGGCCCATATCAATTGAACAAGAAGGAGGAGCTCTCTTCTGAAGCTTCCACACAGCACACTTTCAACACAGTAGAATTTCTCACAGACTGACCTTGTTCCCACTTTTTCCTAAGATATGGAAATTATGTTAAAAAAATCTTTGTCTTTCAGGAAAAGGATTATTGGGACATACATATAACACAAGAGAGTTTATAGTAACAGAGGAAAACCTATATACAGCTTTCCCAGTTGTTTTCATTATGCACAAAACTTTTGTCCAAAACCACTTCCTTCTCAGTTGTTTCTGCCAGCCTGGTGCACCTGTATGTCTGTGGGGCCCAGAGAGAGCAGGGAGAGCCTCTTCTCAACAGAACAAACCACACCAAACCTACACCTCTTCAGAGCTGTGTAGAGAAGCTGATCTTGCTCAGCTCAAAGCAACCAAGGTCCAATGTCAGCCTGCTGTCACTTCTAGCTGAACAAACCAACATTCAGTCCAAATCACGTAATAAGTTCAAAGTTTCCTTCCTTTGCTACATCATTAGAGTCTTGTTATTTATAAAAAAGTTCAAATTCTCATTTTGATTGATATTGATTTCACAGTGTTCAGTTTCACTGAATGTTCCCTTCTACCCATGTAATAAAACAAGGAATGAGGTTACTTTACTGTGGGCTGCATTTCACAGCATGATTTTTTTTTAAACCTTTTTCAGATTTACAGAACTGGTAATCTCATTTTCTAAAATGATGAGGAAAGAAAATGAGAAACTCACTCTGCCATGCATGCTATTCAAAGTGCACGTGTTGGGGCTGCAGGGTATGTTGGTATTTTTTCAGTACAGGTGGGTGGTTTTGTTTTGATTTGCTTTTAATAGATTCTCCTAGAATGTGTAATCCAAAGAAGAGCATAGAAATTTTGAAAAAGTAACCATTTTAAAAAGTGCTCAAGTGTCTACATTTGGAAATTGCTTGACCAGTTAGTTGCCTTCAGCTCCCAAAGACACTCCAATACAATACGAAAAAGAAGTATTTTCCACATGAAAACTATTAAAGCAAATGAACAAAAAGGTTTAATTTTTTCATGAAAACTTTATAGAAAATTATACCAAATAATTTGCTAAATACAAGGAGAGAAAAAGAAAAGGTGCTATTTACTATATGTTGATTGCTACAAAGAATAATTAATTGACTGATTGCCAACCAGTCCCTCACTGTTTAGATGTCACCGTTTAATGAGTGTGTGGGATCACAGTTTTGGGGAAAACAGGGACAAACCACGCACTCAGAACCAATTTTCCAGTGTGACATACCCATATTAAAACGACAGCTAGTAATGTACTAAATATTTTAGAAAATTTGAGCCATAAAAGTTAGAACTGGCTCTTCTCCTCCTTAATAAACTTCAGTGAGGCCCTAGTGACAACTAGGACTAATAATTCTGCTTAATTCATGTTTTCTGTTCTTTTGATATAAGATTAGTCAACTTTTTCTGGGTGTTTTATTTGGTTTGGGGTTTGTTTGTTTGTTTGGGGTTTTTGTTTGGTTTTCTCTGTTTTGTTTGTTTGTTTTTGGTTGTTTTTTTTTCACAGGCAGCTGGATACACTCTGAGAACATTCTGAAGGGGAGTAAGAACAATCTATTCCTGGGACAAGGGATACAGGGATTTGCTCTATTAGGTCAAATTTGCAGAGGTCTCTACTTTAGAGAGGGTATTTTAATTAGATTCAATAGTTATCTTGGAACTTTGTATCAAACTGCCCTCAGTCTTCTGAAATTGCTGCACATCTCCCAGTTAAACCAGATTTCTACACTAAACCAAAGGGCAAAACTAGGGCTCGGTATTGCAGACCTGGCCATTACCATAACTTCTGAGATTAGTACCTGTATCCAACACTAAAAACTACTTTTTCCTTGTTCTCACACGCCCTTGCCAGGGGATAGACAGGAGGTGCATTGATAGGGGACCAATTAAACTAAACGGAGCCAAAAGCAGAAAAAAGCCACACTGAAACCAGTGAGTCAATGCATTCCTGACACCATAAATACTTTAAAGTGGTACAGAAGGTCAGAGGAGAAATAAATTAATAGCTCAAGAACAGATAATTTGTGCCTATGCTGTTTCATTCAGAAATTAATGGTATCTGTGGGAAGTGCAAAAGGATTTAAGAAAGACTGGGTAATTACAGCAGTTGTTTAACATTTCTAAGCAGCTCTTTGGATGATCATTTAGGAGAATGAAGAGACAAAGCTTAAAGGCAAAGGACTGCTGATAGTTTGCAGTCTCTGAGTATACTGAATGTCAGTAGCATCTTAACTAAGGAATTACAACAGCTGCCCTTCCCCCTTTCACATCGTGTGGCTGCCTTCAGGGTCACTGGGATGCTGAAACAGCATGGATGGACTGGAACACAACAAAAGGAAGAGCAACAGAAGGAAGATAGAAAAGAGAATCAGGTGGGAAAGAAAATACACTCTTTCTAAATGGGAGGGAAACAAAGAAATACTACATGAGGTTTCAAAGAGTTCAAGAGAGAGTGTTGCATTCTATCTAGACAGGGGTTTTTAAAGTAGTAATAAATAATTTAATTGTGAAGAAGCAGAGGACCAATGGTAGAGCAAAACCTTGACAAGAAAGCCAACAGTCCAACGAGATTCAGCTTCTCAAATGCTGCTCTGAGGTACACCATCAAAACACACACACCATGGAGGGACGCAGTTCAGACCCTCCTGGGCAAACCACTGACCCTCCAGAGACACTCTTCTTAAAAATCGGCCAGAAAACAGGCATTTACCTCACTCATGCACACTTGGATCTTAAGCAAGAGCCCTTGGGGGAAGCTCTCGGTGGGGGAAGGGATGGTGGAAAGCTTTTGTGCAGTTTCAAATGAGACCTGGGACTCTGAATGTGAAATGGAGTGAGAGGACTCAGTGCTTCAAAACTCACACTGGGTCTTCCAATACAGCCTTTAAGCCAGAAAATCCTCCGCTTCTCGAGTCACTGTAACTGCTCAGCTGGGGGGAGGGAAATAAAACCAAAGAAATATACTTTGCTAACCATGATAAATGGTTATAAAATGCTATCTAGAGAGCACAGATGCTCCTGCCTTGGTTTACCAAAGCACACCGTGACATTAAACAGTCAGGTTGCAATGGTGTCAAAGCGCCAGGCACTTTCTCTTTATCTGAATTCCAGGAGAGAATGGATGTGCTTTCGTGAAGTGGGAGCTACTCCATCAGTGAGCCCAACAGAAACTGGCAGCAAAGCTAAAAAACAAAATAGTTACAAGGCAAAGAAAAGCAGAGATGCTCACATATGGCAGATCCTTTGAGCAGCACAGTACAGGGAAGGTATTAAAAAAGAATAGAAGGGTCTTAAAGCTGCACTGATACAGCTGAAGCAAAATTTACATATATATATATATATTTAGTAGCAGTAGAGGCATTTGCATTCAAAGGCGAACTCGACAGGGATCTGGACATTCTTTAACTCCCCTCAGTGTGTGCTATGTACTATAACAGTGCAAAGGAATAGGCCAAATCTGCTGATCCTACAAACAATATCCAAAATGCCAATCATGGCATCAGCCTCAAAACAAATAGCCTGTATACTGCAAATGAGAGAAAAGCAGCTGAGGCACAGCTCAGATACCTGAAGTAACAGTGATTCCTCAAGGGCACTGGGACTCTGTTGAGGCTGGGCTAGGCATGAAGCTTTGCTCCAGGACAATCTGACAGTGTCAGCACCAGCAGCTTACCTGGCTCAACTTGCCCAAGACGAAAAATTTAGATAAGCAGCAGCAGCCTGTGTGTCACGGCAGCTTTATCCACATGCTAGAAGCTGAGAATCCAGCTGAAGTGCTCAGAGAGTTCTTCAGCTGAACGCTAACAACAATACATGAAGTCACCACGATTGCAGCCCCCTCCCCTCATGAATAAGCCACAGTCACAACACAGTGAAGGAGAGGAAGAAACTGAATAGATCTGCTGGATATCACACAAAACAAAATGATAATGGAAGTCGATCCAGAGGTAAAAGTTTTCCCATGCAGACATCTGTATGACTGTTACTCATGTAATTTTCTGCCCTGTGGCCAAGTGAGAAGTGCACAGAGACAAAAGAGAATCTTTGACCAGGCTAAGAGGAACACAGGGATAAGAGATGCACTTTATAAAGATAACTAGAAGTCTCAAAATATACACACACACACACACACAGATACACACACAAACATATATGGATTTGATGAAGGATATTACTATGACAGGTATATTGAACCCCTGAAGTAGGGAGCAATAGGCTGCAGTATAGTAATGGATAAAAATTCTATGCACAAGGGAGTGAGACATGCATGCACTGAGAAACAACAGATTCCTCATAAAATCCACAGATTTCATTGGACTCAAGTTCTAGGCAGAGGGAGAAGTAGATTGGGGTACATGGGACCAGCCATGAGCAGAAGACGGAGAGTCAAGCCCTTAAAGAGGCTTGGAGGTCAGAGGCTGCAAGCTGAACAATCAGGGTGCCAACTATTCCTAAGCTTATGCATTGTGTAAGATGTGAAACTACACATTGAAACACATAAGTAATTGCCTTGCAGAGCAATTACTCAGAAAATACACAAGAGGCAAAGCAATTCCTGACTTGGTTCTGAGGAATGTGCAGGATCTGGTTCCAAATGCTGCAGAGATCATTGTGCTATTCCCTAGATACGCCAAACTGCAGGAGCAGCAACAGTACCTTCCCACATATCATACAACTGCATTTTCTTTAGGTGAGACTAAATGTAAAGGGGAAAAACTCAGCTATTTAAAAAAATAAACTTCAAAGTTATAAGTCAACAGTTAGTTTGCAAGAGGCAAAAACACTACAATAAAGACTACGTGAATTAATATATTAAATCCTTTTGTTATTCAATCATTCTAACAAAAGAATGAATTCCCTGACAATTTAAAGACATGTCCACCTAGCAAATATATTTTTAAAAAAAATTAAAAATCAAACCAAATCCACACACTCACCATCATATTTGATGTAAGATTACAGTGAGCACACAGCGGCCCAAGAAAGGCTTTTGAGGAACAATTTGTTAAGCTAGCATAAAACCAAGTTACTCTTTTCTCAGTAGTAGGAGGTCTGTCAAGTTCGTAGGACAAATAATTAACATGTAAATGGAGTGACTGAAGAAGAGACCACAACAGAAAAATGAAATTTTCTGCATCTATCTTTCACACTGTTGCATCATCTTCAACAGTGTGCACTAGCAGCCCAGAAAGCCAATTGTGTCCTGGGCTGCATTAAAAGCAGCCTGGCCGCAGGGTAAGGGAAAGGATTCTGCCTCTCTGCTCTGCTCTGGTGAGACCCCACCTGGAACACTGCATCCAGCTCTGGGGTCCTCAGCAGAAGGACATGGACCTGTTGGAGTGAGTCCAGAGGAGTGACACAAATGATCAGAGGGCTGGAGCACCTCTCTGTTCAAGACAGGCTGAGAGAGCCAGGGCTGTTCCTCTTGAAGAAGAGAGGGCTCCAGGGAGACCTTATTGACACCTTCCAACACCTAAAGGGGCTTACAAAAAGGAGGTAGAGGAACTTCTTATATGCACGACAGTGATAGGACAAAGGGTAAAAGCTTTAAATGGAAAGAGGGCAGGCTTAGATTAGATGTTAGGAAGAGATTCTTTACTGTGAGGCTGGTGACACACTGGAACCTGTTGACCAGAGACGTTAGAGATGCCTCATCCCTGGAAATGTTTGAGACCAGGTTGGATGGGGTTTGGAGCAACCTGATCTAATGACATCCTTGCCCTTGACAGGAGGGTTGGAACTAGACGATCATGATCATTAAAGTCCCTTCTGACCCAAGCCATCCTGTGATTATATATTACCTCTTTAGGATTTACAGGAGCGACTCTAGAGGAGTTATCTCACACTGAATTTCAGTGAAACATTGTAATGCAAATTTAGAAAAATAACACTGGCTAATTACCAGCACCAGATGGTCTTTACCCACAAACTAAACAGAGCTCAAGTATGACACAGCTCAATTGTTAACTTACAGAAGATAACACAATTCTTTTCTAAAGTCATGACTCATTAACCTGTTGGAGAGTTTTTGAGGAATTTTATAAGCATGTGCATAAGGAAGGCACAAAAAATAAAAATAAACATAATTAACTTGCCGTTGGAATGAAAAAAAAAGAAAGAATAAAAAAGGTGTTCATATGGATAAATAAGTTTAAAAGACAAGAAAGAAAATAAAAGCAGCCTCATTGCAGGCAGGTCACCAGTGAAGTACTTTGAGCCCACACTGTTCAGCATACACCTGATCTCAAGTGATCTCAAAGAACTGATAAGGTAGGTTACTGACACTGAATTATTGAAGGCTTTAAAGAAACAAACTGCAGAGAGCTTCAGACAGACCTCATGATACTGGTGACCTCATGATTGGTGAAAAAACTGCAGATGAAATTCAGTGTTAAGTACACAGCAACTGAGAAAATGAGAAAAAATCTCATACTGCATTCACAGTCACTGAATCTGAACTACCACTGGACATGAAAGATCACTACATTAATAACCATGAAAATGTTGACTCTGTGATTAAAACTGAATAAGAACAAAACCAAACCAAACAAACACACAAAAAAAAAATCCCACCTAAAAAATCACCAAAAAACCCAAAACCAAACAAGTATCAGAAGTCATCAAGGTACAAAAAAAACCAAAATTACTGTCCCACCTCCTGGTAAGATGTGAGTGCAAGGTATGTTTCTGATTTCCCCTTATCCGAGAAGACAGAACAGAGTAAGAAAAGGTATAAGAAGGGCAACAAAAATGACTTAAGTTCAGCAATTGCTTTCAAACACAGGACAATAAAAAGAACTGTTACTCTTTGACCAGAGGCAAGGACAATCAAGAAGATCTGTTAAATCATAAGTAGCATGGCAAAGGTAAACATGTAGGGTTGTTCCTTGAGCAAAGAAATCCTTGCCAAAGGGACGATTCAGTTACACTGTGAAACCTACTCCCATAGGATGTAGGGAATGCTGTGAGTTTATAGGGACTCAAAAGCAATTAAGAAAATTAGTGGAAGTAAATCTCATTAAACCTCATTACCGCAGTAAACCTCAGGCACATGGTTATTCCTGGGGCTGTCCTGTGCAGTGCCAGGAGTTGGACTTTGATGGTCCTAGTGTATCCCTTCCCAGTCAGGATTTTCTGTGACTCTGTGATGGCTATGGAACACAGGGAAGCAAAAACCTAACCGAGAAAGTGTACTAGGGAATTCTGATCATGTTGTATGCTTCAGTCCTTCCTCAAGCATTCACTGCTGACTACCATCACAGAGACGTAGGTAACAAAATTAATGAAAGTTAGTCTTTCCAAAGGCAGTCTTTCTTACAGCCTACACGTTTTGCTGAAAGGCTCCAACTTTGATTGAGAGATGAGAGGATGAGGCAAGTCAAAGCGCATGACTACACACAAGTTGAAACTTCAAAGCTTTTCAAGTGTAATGGCATCATGCTGAAGTAGCCAGCACTGATCAGTCTGCCAATTCTGCTAATGGCATGGATGAGGTAATTTCTCTCCCAAAATAGGCAGACACTTCACACTCACTCGACAATGCCAGAGAAGCAGTGGGTCATCCTTCCAACACAAAGAACGGACACACTTCCAACAGCAAACACTCCCACACACAGACCAAGACTCCTAGTGCTCAGGAACGCCTTCTGGAGCATCCCTTGAGAACATCAGATCCTCTTTAAAACTTACTTGTTTGGAACAGCTATGACTTCTGAGGTTCCATGGATGAATATTCTTTCTGGCCTTTTCCTCTGTACACAATGTAGGTGAAGCATGCTGGCACAGATGGAAACACAATAAGGGTGGACTTTTTTTACTGACTGCTCAAAGGCTTTATAAAAGAGTAAGAGGGCTAAAACAACCTAAAAGTAAGAGTATAGAGAAGTTAAGAATAGCTACTCTTAACAGGATTGCTCACACTCTGCAAGGAATCTTCAGGAAGTTATTTTGTGAGCTTAAGGATATCTCACCAGTACACAGATTTGTAAGACAGTGCTTAATAGATGGACCTGGGATCCCAGCCTTGTCATCATCAGTATATCTAATTATGCAACTTAGTAGTACAGTTTATGCACTTGTTATATTTTCCTAGAACTAAGTATTTTTAGAATTTACTGTGCCACAGCCACAGGTGCATTGGTAGAAAAGAAAATAGTTTGCTCCTAGCATTACCAATGGTTCACCACTGGTTGAGCAAGTATTTCTGTACTTGCTAAGTTCCTCTTTATAATGATTCAAGAGGATTTTTTATAAGCAACTTAGAAATTCTTTGGAAAAAATTCAGAGCAGAGTATTGCAATCCTGTGTATTCTATTCATAAACCTTTAATACCCCATTGTAGTTGTACAGAAAAAACCTATTTATGCTGAGCTTTCACAATAATTTTCATTATTCCCAACAACAGACGCATTCAAAGAGAAAAATTTGCAAATTTAAAAAAGAAGAAAAAAGAGAAAAAAAATCTATTTAGCCTCATGCTCTTCTCTCTGCCTTTACGTGCCAGCAACACCACCTACAGGAGATCATCTCCTCATTCTAGCGTGGGTAATGAGGGTATTTCCTTCTGATTCTTCCTAGAAGACCTGTGGTGAAACTGGAATGGAATGGAATGGAATGGAATGGAATGGAATGGAATGGAATGGAATGGAATGGAATGGAATGACAGACACATTTGTCTGCAGGGAATGACAGACATATTTCGTCTACAGACTTGGCTGCAACATTTTTTCAACGTGTAGGGAACTGGAATAAATACAAATCCTCTTCTGAAGGCCTCCATTTCATATTCATGCACTGGCCTATCATTAGCAATACTTGAGCAATAAGACTATTATTAAGTAAAAACCCCAAATATCAACAGAGTAATTCTCTCACATTTCCTTCTACCATCTAGCCAAGGCAAAAATGCAAGGAAAATTGGGATAACCTCTCAGCAAAGATCTATAAAAAATGAAAACACATCATCTTGGGGGAAAAAATATCGAACCATTTAAAAGGTATCTGCATAGTATGCTTTCTGAGCTACTTTTTTCCAAAAACATTACTGAACTCCTATGTCAGAATTGTCTGTTCTCTCATTGCTAAACAGCATGAGAAGAAATTTTTTTTTTTCAGTTCACAATGGCACATTAAAAGCACCAGAAGACATTTTTGCCAGTACTCCAAGGTTGCACAATAAGGTTTCAGCATTATCATAACCCAAAAAATGCTGCATATTTCAAGATCAACAGTATTCCAAATGGATATCACCTGGCTAAATCGTAAGATTTTGCTGTCACAGAAGCAAAATGCTGCACTGAATGAGGCCAATGCACAGCAGGCAGACAGGAATACTGCAATGGACACCTCTCTGCTCTGTCTTTCACAGCCATGCAAAGCCCCAGGACAGCCTCAGCACTACTCCACCTACTCAGGTTCCTGCTGGAAGAAACTCTCTTTGTGCAGGCTGAAAGAGAGTTATGAATAAAGACAGCTTCTGGCAGACTGTAGCAGAGGAAGAACTTCCAGAACAATGGCTCAGAAGCTCATCTGCCTTACAACTACAGAGCACAACGTGGGAACATACTAGTATATAATCAAGACAACTAAATCAGGTAATACACACTATAAACTTTAACTAAACCAAAAATCAGAAGGCAATAAGATTTAAACCCAAAAATTCTTCTGAGACTAGGGGCATAAGTGAATAATCAAGAAACAAGTTTCCAGTTGCTAATCCAACATAGCTCAGGGTTTGGGATCCCAGATGTTTCCAAGAAATTATGTGTTCCTTCATTTATTCTGGATGATTTGGAGTGTGTTGTATATCTGCATCTTGATGACCAGCAAGGGATATCCAGCAATACACTCCAGTCTGTGATTTTCTGCTGTGCAAAGCTTTGTCTACTCTCAGTTTCACTGTGTCCAGAGACCAGGACATCGATGTAGTCCCTGCCTGATGCACCATCTCAGAAAAATGAATGATGTATTGCATCACCAGTCACCAGACATGAAAAAAAAAAAGCATTAAACTAAATACATGATGTGGTGCAGCTGCTAGGATGGATGACATGAAAGCAGACAGGAACACAAGAGGACCACTTCTCCAAACGGAACGTCCAAACGCCCTGACACCAAAATCCCTCCGGCTGGCTGCGAGCTCCAAGCACAGCTTTCCTCCCCGGCCAGAGCATGTGTGCGGTCTCTCTCACGCTTCTGTGCCGGTGCCTCCATGGAAGTGTCGCCTGTGCTGTCACCTGCCCGCGGAGCGGAGCGCGGCCCCGCACCGCCACCTGCCGCCGCCCCCGCCCGGCAATGGAAACGCGGATAAAGCGCGTCGGGACACCGAGCTACAGCCGCCCGGGGCCGCTTCCAGGGATTTCTGTCCCCGAGGGCACACGGAATAGAGCAGCGAGTGCTGTAGGAACGACCCTCCGCTTGTCCCCGGCCGGCGGCGAATGACAGCGGACGGCAAAGGCACACGGCCGCCCGTGGATAACCGGGTGGCCGTGTCACCGCTCGGAAGGCACAGGGAATCCCATGGGAATGAAGCACAGAACCGGCTGCCCGGCAGGACCTGATCGAGCTACACAGCATGTGAGCAGACTGCCCGCGGGAACCAAGACGATTTGGTTTCAATGTAACCGCATTACAGAGGCACAATGGTAACACAGAGGCCAAAGGTCCTTCCGCGGGTGGAATACAGAGACCGTGGCTTTCCATGCATATGAGCATTAGTTATTGGTTTTACAGTGCCACAGGGGGGAGGAAGGATCCTTTCAGCCATCCCAAAATGGACTATCAAGGAGTAACAATATCTGCGGGGCTTCTGAACCACCACCACTTCCTATGATTCATGAATGGCAAGCTGCATTCCCATGATGGTTTAAAACCAGCAAGTGAAGGCTGTCCTTTGATAATGCCCACTTTTAGATCTGATTATTCCCCAGAGTGAAGGTAATTCCCAACAGCCCTGCAACCAGAGAGAGGAGAGGTATTTCTACCCACCTCATTCGCATCAATGCCTTCAGGTGTGGGGACAGCTCAGGCTGGCAAGGTGCTCAGTCCATAAGGAGGGTATGGACATGAGTTGTCCTAACCAGGAGGTGCAGAGAGGCTGCACCCCAAAAGCCAGCCCGGGAGAACAACTGCAGCTCCAGCTACAATCACCCACATCACATCAACAAAGAAGATTTAGAAAGCAGGCAGCAACAGAAGTAGGTGCTTTCTCAGGCCTCCAAAGGCCTGATGCCAAATCCTGCTGGCTGCCTGTAAGCTCCAAGCATCGCCTTCCTCCATGGCCAGAGCATGTGTATGGTTTCTCTAACACTTCTGGTGCCTAAATAAAAGTGAAGCTTATGCTATCATCTCCCCATTGAATAAAGGACTCCTACAACCTAGTTTTAAGAAGCTCATAGAAGCTTAATTATTTTTTGACACACGCCTTCCCTCCCACTGTAGTTGCCAAAAATTACTAAAGTCTGCCAATAGACTCAAAAGTAATTAGGTGAAGACACACACAAGGTAGCAAGATTACCCCAGATAAATTTCCTTTGGAAACCAGGTTAAAAATTACAGCATTGTATTTATTAAAAGAATCCCCTGAAGCCATACTTATGATTGCTATACTGCTGTTACTGGCAGTATAGCAGATTTTTAAAGTAATTGTTGGAGGACCATTATTTGGTTTCTATGAATCAGATTAATTTCACCCCTTCTAGCCAGAAGCCAGCCATTTATGAACACTTTTCCCATCTCTTAAATGGGGATGATAGGTACTTACCTACTTCAGATGTGGTCTGTGTGCAAACACAAGCAGTGGTATAAATATCTTTAAAGCACTGCTCCACAAAAAGATTAAAAAAAGATTATTATAGTTCTTGATGTAAGATTAGCACATACACATGTGCTTTATACTTATACTTTTTGAATGGCTGCAACCTTTTAAAGATAGAAGCATAGCAGAGAACTAATCCTAAGATGTACTTAAGTGTAACACCAAGGAAATAATTTCTTTAGCAAGTTTTTGCCAAGTTAGCTTGCTGCTGCAATTTAACTCAATGCTTAGGAAGAGAGTGTGTTTTATTGGAGAGTTAAATTGCTTTAAAGAATGTCTGACAAAGAAATAACGGGCTGGGAAAAGTTTCAAGCAAGCCTTTCTCAAACATTTCCTTTGTTGGTGCTCACTGCCAAAGAGTGCATCTCCTTATCTTTGAATTCATCTCAGTCTTGCCACTGCTTAGTGAAAGGCCTGACAGAAATTCAGCCGGTATTTCCAACACATCCAGATCCATTCATCTTCTTGCTCCCTAATGCTTTCTTGAAACCTCAGTGGAACGCTCAGAGATGCTGCTTGTTGACTTGCAACCTGAGATAAACCTGTCTCGCTGCTGCTCACACAGGGGGCAGTTGGTTGGGATGACACCTTTCCTCCTGGCACCCATGGATATCCAGGGATGGTGCACGTGCTTCACACAAGGTGGGGAAGAACAGGAGGCTATGGAAAATGAATGCAAACTCTGCGGTCTTTGAGGAAGAACGGGCAGCGCGAGAAAAGTCTACATCTCATACAAGCATTGGGGACCTTTCACCTCCTTCCTCCTCCTTCCCCAGAGGGTTTTTGAGCACAAAACCATCCTTACATGCTCCACAACATGCAGGTAAGAAGGACCATCACTTGCTTCCCCCCTCCCTCCTCTCCCCAGTCCCTGCTGCTTTGCCTGCACAGGGTTGCACACAGCATTAATCTGTCAGCTGGGTGAAAAAAATCCCTGCATACGCTCTTCCCAAGCCATCAGTCAAACAATGGTGGCCTGCCAAATTACCCCAAGTAAGCAACTAACACACCATTGTCTTCTTAATCATAAAAGATTATCAGCTTACCTGAATGCGTTTTGGACTTCCCACTTGTGCCTTAATTTAATTACTTAATTATGAGGAATTAAGAGCCAGTATTTTTAATGAGCGCTGAGAAGTCTCCTGTTCCTTTGCATGTATCCAGTAATTGTTATATTACAGATTTAGCAAAGGTGTACTGCAATTGCAGCAAAGTTCTAAACTCTTAGCCAGTTATTTCATTTTCCAGCAGGAATTCGTTTTGCAGGACTTTAACTTATCAGTGTTATCCCTTGTCATACACAATACTACAAGCTCTCTACAAAGATGTCAAGTGTGAAATCAGAAAGTAATCATCACTTAGTGTCATCTGGGTATGTTTTATGCACAAATATAAGAACTTGAATGAGAAAAGAAGTCAGAAAAAACAACATTTAATTACAAAAACTTTTTTAAATTAAAAAAACCCAATGGCACTAAACCAAAGTTATTTAAGAGATCATAACCACAGGTCGGTAGCAATTTTATACTGAAAATGTTAGAAACAGCTGTTCCTATCATCTGCACTTTGCTCCTGATTAAAATAACACCTAGAGTTCCAGTAAAATGTAATCTCTTACACAACTATAATGTATTATGAAAACACACATCATTTTTGTATTACATGTCAAAAAAACCCCTTGTATTTATTGCATTACGTTCATAAATGTCTACCTAAGCATCGTACTTTTTTGCTACTCTATTCCTTACATTTGAAGAACAGGGAGTTTGTTCTACAGACAAAAGTAATTTGTCTAAGAGGATTTGCCCATAGTGGCAGAGTGCTATATCACGTGGGAATACCCAACTAGATGGAGCATCGAGGGCAGTACAGCCACATTAGAAAAATTTCCTCTTTTACTCATCCTGCTTTTTAGAACCAACCAGTGCAGTGCTTCCTCTTCACAAGAAGACAGCCTTTGACTTTTGGAAACAATAAATACGCATAGCCCCAAAATTGTTCATATGCTGCGGATAACTAATCAGCAGATGTCTAATTTTTCTATGACCTTTCAGAGTTCTATTTCACTGCTTGTGTATAAAAGGGAGAGTTCCAGTGGTTACTTTGTTAACACCGGGCCCATGTCCAAAGCTCAGCAGAAAGGTCCTTTATTCCTTTAATCAGCTTTGATCATGTAAAAAAAAAATGTAATTCAGTCCTTGATTGTATGTAGAATGCTCCCTATGAGGTCAATATAATCTCTGTGTGCATTGAAAGAAAGTGTTTCATTCCAAGGATACAATTTCACAGTGGTTACTTCAGGTAGTCAGCACGCAGGTGTAAGCACTTGAGCATAGCTGAGATAGTTTACAAATAAATTGTGAAGTGGTACACAAGCTAGTGAGCCCAAAACGTTGCAGTGGAATTGGGGCTCTGGAGCTCCGGGCCACAGCTCTTTGTGTTGCCACAAGCTTCCTCAGTCTATAATTCATTATCAGCAAATTCCATGGGGAGCTTTCAGTCCTTTCCGGAAAGGGATGGATTTGCAATAGTTCTCTGTTGGTCCACTAATTTTTGAAGTGGTTTAGACAGCATCTATCAGCATCAGGGAAACCAGAACTTGATTTCTAGCCTCGTCCAGGATGGACCAGATATATAGCTGATGGTAGGTAATACCCACAGTAGACCCTTACACTGGTTTTGAGTGAAAGGTTTAGTGGTTTGCTACTTAGGAAATTTAGACTACAGTTTCCTTCCACAGTTATTTTATTTTTCCTGAAAGTTTTTATTATGCTAGTAATAGAAAAGTTTTGGCAGTTCACAAAACTCAATCTCTCAGATGTCAAAAAAACCTGAAATCCGTTTATGTAACATGGCTGCATATCACTGCTGAAAAACCTTAAAGGTTTTTCTAGTGATGACAGTACGCCAGAAAGGACAATGCCAAGAGTAGTGAGCTTTAAAAAGACTCACCTTGTCATGTGATCCTTTCTTTGTTTTTTCTTTCCTTTTTTTTTTTTTNNTTTGTTTTGTACCTTTTTTTTTTTTTTTTTCCCTTTTTTTTTTTTTTTTGTAATAATCTCAAGAGCACAATCAACTGGAGTAAAAATAAAATTACTTAGGCAAAGATCTAGCAAAAAAGCTGCATAGAAAGCATTTTCACAGTTGTTTTTAAATAGTTTTCATCAAACTTTAAATTAGGACTTCCAAAGACAAAATACAGTGCATTGCAGTTTTTTCATGTGAAATTCACACTTATTTGGGAAATTCATATGACTGAGTTAGGTAGTTTTAATACTGTACCATTCAGAAGTGCTGATCAGGATTTGGTTCTCTACTGTACTAGCATACCTAGACCAAATGAACACAAAATGCTACACAAACAGATTGTAGATCTCTAATATAGGAGTTTAAACATCTGTTTCAAATTCTTCTTAAACAAGACCTACCAGACGGGAGGTAGCTTAGTGCCATTAAAATATTTAAGGTACTTATATATAAAATATATAAGGTACTTATGCTCGTTTCAAACATGAGTGGGAAAACTGTGCTATCTCCAAAATTTTGCTGCAAGTAAAACTGGAAGTTTACTGGTTATAACTGCTGGGTCACCATCGCTTTTTTTTAACTGGATAAAGTTCTATTAATATACATAATGGTTGAATGTTGAAAGGACACAGTATCCCTTTGAAACATTCAGCCATACAATTAAAGTCCACAAGTTGGAGGTTTTGCCATTAGCTGTGGTCTTAGCTCTGCTTAGGTTTTATAACCCACTCAGCATTTGGGTTGAGCTGGTATAGGTCCTTCATGTAGGTATCATCATCAAGGCAGCGTTCTCCTAGAAACAGAAAAGACATATGGTTACACCAGTGTCAAAAGAGAAAGGAAACAATTTCCAAAGCTCCTGTTACTGTTTGACTCCATGAATGTTTTCAAAGTCTGTGGCTTTTAACTAAGGACAATGCACATAAAAGTTGTAGGTGCTTCTACCCTTCCCTTCTGCCTTGAGGAGGAAGGGGACAGGAGGAAGAAGGAAGGAGAGAAGGCGCTCGTCTACCTGTGTGTCAGAATCCAGGTCAGATTCTTCACACAAACCATGCAGATGGGAACTCTCCACTGCAAGTAAAAATGGATCTATGTCCTGTTCCTCTCCTGATTATATCCAAAAACTACATTCACATTTGCATAGAAGCCCATTAAAATTTCAGGTTATTTCCCCCCTTTTTAAATGCTAAGTTTGTGCAAGGCTTTTCTTTGCTAAGAAAGTGTTACTTCCTACCCTCCTCCTCCTAAGTCAGCTGTTCTGCATAGCACTTGTAATAGTTGCTGTCCTAGGAGGGAAAAGTAGTACAATGCCCTTGGTTTACTACAGGTAATTAATTCATATCTAGTAGCTATGATGAAAATAGCATATGCTGATCCATCAAGATCTGCACATTCTTCCCACTCCCCTACAGGAATAGGAAGATTGCATTATCTTATGCATTTGCAGCTCTGCATCACATTTCCATTTCTACTCTGCTATGCATTTTGTTGGGGTGGATAACTTGTGCCAGACAGACAATTCCAGTACTTGCACTCCTGACATGGGAGGAAAATACAGGTGGAATGTTACAGCTGAGTTTGTCTGCCAGCTCTGTGGACTCCTGGCACACAGCAGGCAAGAAGGCAAGACTCCCTCTCAACCAGGCACAGTCTCCATCTGCTCTCTTCTAGGATTTTAATCCCAACCTCTGTGACCAGTACTGCCCATGTTGCTGAACTAGGTCTCCTCAGCACAGTGCAGCATGCTCAGGCAGTGAGAGCATGGGGACAGTACTTTGCCATGTCCCTATCCTGCCAGTCCCAGGCACAATGCAGTGGCAGAAGTCCCATTCAGTGCCCTGAAGCCCTACAGCATAGTGACTACTAAAGAAATATCCACAGACTTCAGCAGCTGCATCTGCTAGATCAGATCTAGACAAGATCACAGCCTTGTGCTTGTTACAATTAAGTACATAAGTTTAAGTATATGAGTATGTCATGAGCCCCTCGAGTTTTCTTGTTTTGGGCTCCTTCTACATGAGTCAGGCACATTGGGAAGGGACAGATAGCAAAGGTCAGGACAGCTGGTTTACTTGAACCTGTACGGCAGGTTAAAGGCAGGGAGTTTCTCTTACCTCAGCTGAGAATATTAATAAGGACTAGTAAGGACTGATTAAAGTTGAAATTCTCTGGAAGTAAACCATTCAGAGACAGAAAACATCTAAGCTTTCTAACCTGTGTCACAACAAAACAAAACAAATTGCCCTCTCTCTAAGAGAAATACAATTTCTGTCACATGTTTAAAGTAACAGTAGGTTGTTACAGTTTCATTGGAATTCTGTTAAAATACCTTTTATTCCTGCAATGATTAAACCTCTGTAGAATAAACAAGATATTCATCTCCTTAAAAAAAATCTTATGTCTGGGATTGCAATCTGCTTTAATGGGCATAGGAAATGTATGTAGATACTGGATTTGCAAGAGAACATATAATACATTCATCTGGCACCCTACTATCTTGGTAACTTATATACCAGACTTAGTAAAAACACCAAAACACACCTGTAGCAGAAAACATAGGTAAGTGCTAATTTTAATTAAGTCTTTTGGTTTAGATAAGCATGCAAAAAATTGATTTGTAATAGTGATTAGTATTAAAGAAAAATTCTAGAAATAGCAATTTACATACGGAATTGAAACTCGCAAAGGAAAGAAGTACTGCATGTAATTTTATAACGCCAAGTAAGTTTAACAGGTCATAGTTAAGGAAAAAAGTAAATGTAAGTCCAATCTACTACTGCTTTCTTGTTCTCCTTTTGTTTTCCTGAGCATGTGAAAAATACTGTGATTAGAAAACTGATTTCTAATGCAAAAATACTCTTACATTTGTGGAAGACAACTTTAGAACTGTGGTCAAAATTATCCTTGGCATTAACTTTGCTGGTCAGCTCTTTACTATAATCAAAAGGGTCTGGAATAAGCAGAGCAGGAATGACTGTTGGAAAATTTTATCACATGGTCATGTTCCTGGCTGAGCATTTTCTTTTTCCCAAAAGAAGCTGCAAGTGATACTCAAATGAATAACATGAAGGACCGTAAGTTTACTTATTATGCCTCAATACAAAGAGATGAATAAGATGAACTTCAAGCACTTTTGCATAAAACCTTTCTGTGCTTATTCACCATACATATCAGGAACATCTGTTACAGCTGCCAACTTCCTCTGGGACAGATAACAAGGTACTATTAATATGAAGATCACACCAACATCTCTGCTGCCTTCTCCACAAGGTTAACTGTCTGCCTTAGTGTCAGGGAGAACGTGGGACACAAATAAACATTCACATCGTCCATGGGCTTCACAGTGAAGACCATGGACAATGTGCCAAGGAATCCCATTCTAGCAAAAGAAGTTGTTCAGAAGCCATTCTTACCAATATTTCCTCCTATTTCATAAAGAAAGACCTCTTCTTTCTTGAGTGCTTGGACATTTCCACTGTGGGGAACAGAATACAATGAGTGATGATATTACGAAGGTGCTTGTGGATCAGCCACCTCGACATGTTATGCTAATTAAGGTCAGCACTGCACCCGTCACAAATCCTTTGTGGGTATGCTTACTGACACAAACAGTGAACAAGGATACCCTCACATGCTAGTGTAAATGAACAGTTCTGCACGTGAGCAATACACTAGAAAAGGTAAAATAATATAAATATGAAGAAACTGCAGGTTTTAGGAAATAATTTCATTATTTTTACCAAGTAGCTTGATATTTACCCTCTAATTTTTTTTTTTATTGCTACTGCAAAAATAAGTTTTTCCCTCAAATATCCCATATTTCAGAAAAAAGCCTTATGGTTGGGTGGGAGAAACCACATTCTTGCTGGATTTAATTGTACTGCAACTAAAAGAAGTAAAAAACAGACAGTGGAAGAATAAAGTCCCTGTATGACAAAGAGATTCTATTATTCTCACTGCTTTACTGTAATAATATATGCTAAAGCCCAGCAAGAAAATAACTTTCTGACAATGGTGTAAAACTCTAAAAACAGCATTTAGGTAAAAGCAGTTTCTTCATCTTAACTAGTGTACCATATTATTGCTTTAGCTGTATAGCTAGATATGATGAACACGTGTGTTAATTATATTTTTTTTTTCAAAAGATTGATTAAAATTTCTCCCTTTCTAAATGGATTTGAATGACTAAAATGTAGCTTTTGTTTTAAAACATTTCATATGCATGACATTTGCACATCATTATACTCCAATACCTATTATGCTGTTATATATAAATCCATTTTTAAAAAAAAATATCCTCATTCCTCTTTTTTCTTGGAGTTCCCTTCTGACTTGTCCCCACAAAATTACAAAACTATTCCTGACCCATCAGATTAAATAGCAATTAATTTTTTAATTAACAGCACTCATGTATTCCTGAAGTCTTCCTGAGCTTTAATGACATTTAAAAGCATTAATTCCTCAAGCATGTATTTTGATGGTTAAATTCAGCCAAAAAGCTCATGAACTGACCTGGACTTTGAGTATTTTAAAACTTTTTTCTTGATATAATAAATGGAGAGATACTTTTCCTGACATGATAACAAAACAAAGACGTGTTTATACCTTTTCTGGCTGAGAAACCTGGCTACTATATCACCAGCTTTCAGTTCTTCTGTCAGCTGTATTGCCATGGAAACTTTGGAAAGATGAGGCGCTTGCACCCGTATCACTCCCTGAGGAACATCAGTCTGCAAAGCAATAAGAGTGGTGGAACAAAGCTGCTAGCAGCTGGCTTTGATGAGCTTCTCAAAATACAGTGTGGAATAAGTAAGTAAGTACAGTGCCCTGCACTTCACTATCTACTACACTTCACTACAAACATACGATGACTATGCAGCAGTTCAGTAAATTGCATCCAACCTTCAAAGCTCTTTTTAACAACAGGGAGAACTTCAGAACAAAGGAACAACAGTGTTTAATTATTTTTCAAAGATGTTAAGAATAACAATAACAATTATGCTATATCAAGAACATACTTTGGTATGATAAGAAGCACGTGACACTGATATAGAAAATTCTTGCTGCAGGCATGAACACCAGGCAATGCCCCCGCACCCAATCCTCTGCTAAAATTTCTGGAAGAAAACTGTCCACTTCCATTTAATCTGAACTTCCTCACAAAAAGAAAACGAAAACACAAAGTACTCATGGATCAGTCTAATTTAAAGGATTCTGGTTTCCTTTTTGTAAATTTAATTTTTTTAAAAACAGATATTCACCACTGCAAGTTTTTCTCCCTGTTTCTTATTGTCCAGAATACATTCAGCTAGCCAACCTGCCCTATATAACAGTCTGCCCTGTATAATGGATTTGTATTTTCTTTCAACCCACAAGTCCTTGATGATGAATATTAATCATATTAGCTACAATGAAGGAAGACAAAGGACAGCTTTTCTGTTACTTGCAGGTATGTGACATTTGAAGTCATAAAAGGCATAATTTATTTGTGAATAATGTCCTGATTTCTGTTCCTGGAAATTTTTCAATTCCTATTATATTATCATTTACCCAAATATACTCATTTTAATAGGAAAAGAAAGAATTCCGTACTCAAGGTTGATTTTGACAGTTCATTCTCTCTTTTCCCATCCACTTCTCCATTTACCCAATTGCAATGCTGAACATTTTTCTTCCATAATCAATGAATAAATCTGGCACCTGTGAATCTAGAATAGCTCCTCTGAAACCATCAGAGTTAAACAAGTTATAGAACAAGTACAAACGTGAGCAGAATCAGAAGAACAGCTTCCTGAGAAAGCTGAAGGCTCATTACTATACAAATGATAAGTTATGGTAAAAAGAAATTCTAACCAAACAATCCTTTTGTGTCCAATCTTATTATTTATCAATTAAAGAATACTAGACATCCTAACTACTTCTGTCTAAAGCAGTTAGAATCATCATATTTAGAATTTGCTACATAGTAATTGAGGAATGAAAGATTCATAAGTTTGCAAGAGATCTCTCAGATTTATCTCTAAATTTGTCAAATCTGTTCTTTAGGGCCTCCACCTATGGAAACAGTATCTGTAGCCATCTGCTAGGTAATAAATCCTGCTTAAAAGTTTTTTGCCTCTTTCCAAACTTTTGCGATCCTGGCAAAAAAAATTAAATTTGTAAGGATTAAATAATTATTTATAGATGTCCCTAACTGGTCTTCCATCAAATTCAAATTGTTAAATTTAAACTAGCTTTCATTTTTGTATACAGTTTTTTATCATTTTGTCTCATAGATTTTTGTGGAGTTTCTCCAACTTTCAGCTGGATAACTTTTCTTGCTACACAGCAGGCACATGATAAATTATTTAAAAAGCGGTCTGCTTTGCATATATGAGAGAAAGAACAAGAAATGTCCACAGAGCTCTAACATTATGGTCACAGATCAAACAGAATAATTAGTTTGTTTATTCACAGAGAATCATTATTAGCTCAGCTAATTAATGCATTTTGCCGCTTTCACCACCTGCATTTCCAGGAGAAATCATGCTCAGCTGCACAAAATGTTCATGCTGCCAAACTAAAGAGAGAACAGAACCTGAGCATCCCCTAGCCCATACACCGTGCAAGTTGGTGGGAAAGAAAACATGGCCTAAACCCTCTAAGAGGGGAATGACAGAAGGACCTATTCTCTGCACAGCACAGTTCAAAACACCCAAGTGAGGGGCTCCATATCACAACGTATTAAGCTATGAACCTATGAGAGGATTGACAACACAACGAAGAGTGGGTCACCTAGGCTACTCAGTTTGCAAGTTTCCTCCCCTGCCTCACAGGCCTTCTCAGGTCAGAGACACTGCAACCCCTGGCTGAATTAGGTACTTGAATTATTAAAAAAACCTGAAGACAGTACATCCTTACTTGATGGAAAACACACTGGCCTACAACATTTAGTCTGCATCAGCCACAGCAGCCACCTGCAAGGTTCTAATCCTCTTCAAACCCTTCCTTTTCAGAGGGACTTGGAATCTATATATCACAAAGAAGAGCAGCTGCCTGGCTATGGGATCTGGGGTGGGTCTCTCCCAGTTTTTTCTGATTCATTTTTCACAACCCACTTAAATATTTTTTCACTCTAAGTGCAGAGAGAAATGTGACTATGCTTATTTTCACTAATGGGGGAATATTATACATACTTATTAAAGATGCAAAGTATACCAAGCAGGTATGGGGCATGAACACTATGAAGAACAAAATTGATTTTCAAAAGGTTCTTGCTACATGGAAGACAAAGTCTGAAAGAAATGCAAAGCAGTTGTTCTCTTTGGGCTGCAAAATATTGCACCTAATTTGGGACAAAAAACTAGAAAACCATAAACAGAGAAATGATTTAGCAATTTTTTTTAGCAAATAATCTGGCACTGCAAGTGAGTGACATAATCAGCAGGAGTCAGAAAGGTTACTCTGTATAAATTCAAATAGATCATACAAATAGGAGGGCTGTGGGATACAATGGTTTTTGTAATGTGCAGTAGCACAGCCCCGTGCATTGCGTTGTGCTGCTCACGTGGTAACTCCCTTTTCTGGAACAACTGCACCATACAGAGGAACACAATGACAGATGGTATAAATATGGCTAAAGGGAGTAGGTAGATTTCCAGTCCTGGGGACATCTTTCTTTGCCTGTCTAGAGCATTATTCAGCCCAACCCCAACATAAAGACTTAATCCCTAACACTGACTTAGGGCCACAGGTATGTATAGGTATCCCAAAAAACAATTAACCCTCACAAGCCATCTAATGTTGACCACTCTAAACACCGTAGAGAGATCTCATCTGAAGTTTACAGTAAATGCTTTTTAACTTCTGTCTCAGAAGGGGAAATGTGATTGATAGAGAGACCTCATCAAAGTTAAGATGAAATTTTATCCAAATGAGCTGCTATTAAGAATGCAGATACTGAGTTATTTCTGGAGAATGGGGAAGTGACTCCGGTTCTGTCCATATATGTTTAATCATGTAGGGTGCCACAGCAAGTGTTAGAAAATAGAAACTTTTCCTCAGCTTTTATTCAGCAGCACACAAGGTAATTAGGTATTGAAAGCTTCAAACAGGTTTCACTGGAGTGGGACATTCACCACAAGTCTGGGTGCCTCACTTACCATCTGATAGTGAAATATAGTTCAAGAACTGCACAGGAAAACTCACCTCATTTTTAAATTAAAGCAGGATAAATTGAAAAATGGAGAGAAGGAAAACCCAAACCAATACATTTTCCTGAAAGAATGAGACATTTTTTAACTTGAAAAATTTATAAAATTGTCATTCACAATGAAGCCTTATCAATTTGTGAACATGACTTTAAGAGTAATATCTTCTCAAGGACCCAAAATTACTGAACACTTGCAATATGAATGAAGGATTTGTAAAAAATTGTACCATTTTATTTTGATGAAAATCTCCACAGAATTCTAGGGCTTAAAGGATGTTATTGAATAGTAACTTTACATTTGAGCAAGAATATTACACGAGGCTTCAGTTCTATCTCCCCAGTGGATTAGAAAGGCATAATTTACTCTAAAAGACCTCAGCCCTAACTCTCCAGGGGATTAAAAAGAAATCTTTGCACTGAATTATAAAAACAATCTAATACCTGAACTAGAAACAGCATTTACTTTTCTCAGTGTATTTTTTGTTATTTCAGTGTTGAACACAGGATGGCAGCAGTGTCATCACATCAACTCAAGTGAATTGAATTCAAAGAATTCTTTTCTTACTAAACCAAGAAAAAAAAATTCCAGTATCTAATTAGATTTATTTTAAAACCATATGTAAGTCATTCAGTGAAAATATTCCTTCATACAGACAGATACGAAAGTAAGGTGAAGGGAATAAATTAATTTTGGACATTAAGATATGTGTCAAATACCACAGACAAAAAGAGGTAGGAACACTGAAATGTAAGTCTCCAGAAGATTCTGGATATATAGCATATTCATTTGCCACATTCTATTTTCTTTGGTTTGAAAGCTTAAAAAATGCTTTTATAAGAACACTGCAACCCTTTTTTTGGTAACAGTCAGACAGACACACTTGGTAAGAAAACCAGACTGCTCAGAGCACTGCATTTCTACCAGCGACCACAAGATGCCTCTACCTCACCAGAATCTTCACTGCGACTCCAACCCACTAGGGGGTACTTTCATACCACCCAAATATGAGATTCTCACACTAATGGTATCAGAATACACGTATTTGGTATTACCTGCTCGTGTATTTAAACTAACTTTGGAATAATGTACTTCAAACGCTTTATCATTAAGGTAGTATATTGTATAGGCTAAAAAGTTTAAAAAAATTGTAATTATAAAAATTATCAACAATTTCAAAATGCACAAGATGTATTTTTAAAGTTTTTATGTCAGTGGGAACAGCTCAACTAAAATCTTTCTACAGGAAAAATTAACACTGTAATTGCCACAGGATTTTTGTATTTTAAAGTATGCGTGAGGAGTGTTATGGTGAAACTTATGCCTTGACATCACTGACAGGTAAGGCAGAAGCCAATTACCTAAAGGAGAGATACTAAACTGTAGGTTATATACACTGGGGTAAGCTGGCAGTAGCCACTTGGATAATAGCTGCATAAGAAGCATTTCATCAGTTTTTACGTTTGTTTCATTCTTTGGTGTTACTTGGGTTGGCCAGGTTGTGCATGTTCTAGCTAAAGACTGGGACAAAGAGTTCAGTGGTTCTGGAACTCCTGTAGATGGAAGAAGAATTAAATGCCAAAATTGTTTCCAAACACTTCTAAATATCGAGTAGGGAAATCTAGATATTTAGTTTTTAAGTAAATACAAGGTCTGCTGTGACTTCCACTGGGCAACAACACATCTAAATAGGGGTTCAGTGATACTGAGTCTTGTCACAACACTTGCTCTCTCTACAGACACAGATCTAATGTATATTTATTTCAGGTGCCCAGACTGAAACAACCTGTGGGATATAATTTTTCAGAAAAGAAATATTCTGAAAAATCTATGAAAACAAACAAAAAAACCAGTACAATCCTCTGAATCTGTCATGTCAGTAACCCACGAACTGTGAAATCTACACTAAGTTGCTATCTATTGAAATTGTCAATTAAAAAAAATTTATATCCCCTCTGCTATATCCACCTTTTCACTAAAATTTACGATCCTATTAATAAAGCACTTCAGATGTATGTTTCCTTACATCATTAGGAGTCTTCTCCTGTTTCTCATGCTTTTCCCGGTCATATGCCATCTTTTTCAGAAGTTTCTTCACAGCTTTGTCCTTTTTCTCCTTCTTCTGGCTTTCAGTGTTTTGTTTTCTCACTTGGTTAACAATAAACTTCGGAATCTAGATAAATATAGAGTAAGTAAGCATGAATAATGACATAATTTTCTTACCAAACTTTGTAAATGACCAGATTATTAGGCAGAAATAATGTTTCTTTATAGTAAAAATAAAATAGCGTATTAATTCAAGAGTAACTAAAGATTCGAATAATATAAAATGGTGAGACAATTTTAAAACCACTCAATTTGTGATAAAATATTCCATTCAGTAACTTCTCAGGGAAAGAGAAGTGGAATCATACAGTGTTTTCACTTTTGTCAGCCAAAAATATTCACTTGACAGTGTGTAAAATGGTGATAATTCCTTTTCCTCACATGCAGCAAAGGTCAAAATTGTTTCAAGCTGCTGATGGACAACATACCTCCAACTTGTCCAGTTTGTCTGAGTTAGAGCTTTGCTTAAGATCATGACACAACTTCATGCTTTATCAAAACATGTTTTGTATAGTATTAAGTTTGGCCCAAAAGGGCAATGAGTCCAAACACTGTGTTTCCTGCTAATATTTCTAAGCCAAAAAGAATTGCCCAAGCAATATATATTGATAGACCTAATACACATATCCCCCAAAGACTTATTTTTGAGTTCATCTGTGGTACATACAATATTAAAACTCTGACCATCAGAGCTTAACATCAGATGTAATATTTTTGTTTTTCTCCCATCAGAGTTACCTGGGAGCAAGAGCAAGAACCCAACTTATGAGCAAGAACCCAACTGGATCGGTCTGATCCTTTTCTAAATCATGGATGTAGCTTCACATGACTTCTCTATTCAGATACCCTGTTGTGAAATTTATCATCCTCCACTCCCCCTTAAAAACACACTTACTGTCCAGAGAAGTTTTTGGTACTGAATCATAAAGCGCATGACATTTGCTGTCCCAGCTGCCATAACAAACTCGCTTTGTTCAATAGCCTTTGAGCCAAACCCATGAAACGTGAAAAGGTTTGGGGCCATCACCATCGCAACATTCTTTAATGTCATCTTATTTTTGTCTTGGTGATCAATTACCCTTTGGAGAAATTCAAGCAGTACCTGAAATAAGAGCAGAACTTTCAGCTCAACTCTGCATGTGAAAAGTGAAGCATGTGCAGAGCTGAAAATGAACATATGATTGAAACATGATGTTGCATATTTTTTGAAAAAGCTTTTAATTCCTAATTATACCACATTAAAAGCAATCAATAATATAAGTGTGAATATATTTATCCAGAGAACAGTAATGCAAGTTTTGTTTCCTTCGAGTAATTCAGTAAAACATTCTTCTTTTTTTTGTGGGTAACAGTTTCAAAAGTGTGACTTTGAGGCTCTGCACAGTAAGATTTGTTTCAAAACCTTTATGTAGGTGCATAAGCAGCATCCCACAGATGCCTATGAAGACATTACTGTTGGCATTTGTAAAACTGAAAGTGAACACAATAGTGCTAGCTGCCATGGTTATGGAAACATGGACTGGCTAATTCTGTAAGGTAAGCAATTCACGAGTAAAGCACTGCATTGTGAGTGACAAGTGGCCAGTAGGAAACTGGCAATTTTCAATTAATTCAGTTCCAGATATTCGTATTAATTCAAGAGCTTTCTTGACTGCCTCCACATAATAAACAAACTGAAAAAGAAAGCCTTATTTGAACAATAAGATCTAGGAGGATTTTTTTGCCTGTAATAGATGATCTGCATCCTACACAAATCCTGCATTCATTTTTGATTGTAACAGCTTTAACAGTAAGCATATTCTGAAAAAAACATAAATAGCTTTGCTACAAAAGGACAAGCATAAATTGTAAGAATCCATGTAATGTGTTGCAAATAGCAACAGGAAGTGTAAATTTCTAGTTTATTGAGAGTAGAAAAAAGAGCGAAGACAAAAGCAAGGAATAAAAATTAAGAGTTAAACCCACTTCATAAATGGAAACTCACATTCACTGTATTCTAACATTGTTTATTTTTTTGCACTGGAAATAATGACTGATGCAAAAAAAAAATAATAGAAGTTGCTCACTGGGAGATTACTATTGCAGTCCTGGAAAAATGTCAAGTCACATTCTTAAAAGTCATTTGGGAGGAATTAGGGCCCTAAGGTTTTGGTTTTTTTTCTTCTCCCAAAGTTATGTGAAATATGGTGGAATAAAAAAACCCACTAGTTTCAGCATTAACTTTGAACTGAAAAAAAAAAAAGAATGTTAAAAACACAACAACATTCATTACAGTGGATTCAAAGAAACAGACAAAATATTTATGCAGGAAAATAGTATTAATAATTCTAACCTTCAGGGTGTCTCTGTTTGCTTCAGGTAGAAGGATAACCAAAAGATTCAAAGCTTGCAGTTGCTGTCTCCTCGTTGGAAGATCTGCCAATAAAGCACACAAATCTCAGTACTTTGAACTTGTTATTTATACTCTTCAAAAAGCATGATTTCTAAGTTGAAACTTCTTGCAAAATGCTGAATGCATACACATGGCTAATTAACATAGTATGACAAAGGACTAGCAGATCCTGGTTTTCTGATACTCATTTCCAAATGTTCTTTTAGGATTCAGTTGGTGTGTGACTCAGCAGTCTTTTGGCAATGTTTTCTAGATGCCTTGTGATTCCTTCTTTATTTTGCAATGCTACGAGAAGGAATAGCTAATGGTTCTTCCCTTTCTGAGCCTGTGCCCCAGCATATCAAAGGGTATATTCAACACTGCTTTCACAGTTTCTCTGGTTGCCTTCACAGTTGCACAATTTCCCAAGTCACCCACACAGAATGAATGCCACATGTAACTGAGTAAGGCAGGTCTCCAGTGACATAACCAACAGCAGCTGCAATGGCAAACCAGCGGGGGTAAAACCAAGAGCCAAGCAGCTTAACAGCAGAGAGTGCTGACCAAATGAGGCAAGCCAAAATAAAGAAAAGTAACGTTGCTTCTGCCTTTTACCAGTTGCTCAGTGGTGCATCATTCACCCAAGCTGCACAATGAATGCATCCCTACACTCCTCCATCTCCTAGAAGAGCTCCTACGTTCTGGCAGTGCAGAAAGCCCCAGCTCTCTCACATTTGTCACTTGTGATAAACTTCCTCCTGCTATGCTTTAGAGGACAGGCTCTGGCAAGTTCTCCCAGGAGATTCTTAATGAATCAGGCCATACATAAAACAAGTGAAGAAGGAGGAACCTGTACAACATAGTTTTATCACACTATTTCAAAATTCAACAGGGCTGTTCTCATGCATCCTGCTGAGATTCCAACTGAATAGCTATTTCAAATCCTTTTCATCCAAATCAACTCAGGAGACACCACCAAACAAAAATAAAAGTTCATTGATGTAATAAAAAAAACCACCACCTTGCTGACTACTTTCTACCATACTAAAAATTAAGGATCTGAATAAATGAGTGGCAAATTGTATAGCCACTTAAAACATCAAGTAGTGAGAGCAATATATCTACCTGCTTTAGAAAGACACACATTAAAAGTAAGACTTAAATTCAGTTTCAAAACACCATATGCCACAATGTTCAAAAAGCAATGAGTATCAATCTTTTCCTAGGAAAGTAAGCAAAAATACAATTGCAAAACAATTAAAATTCATTACTTAAATTAAAAATTTGTCTGTTCTGTCTGCTCACCTAAGTAACAATTGAATTTTAGTTGCTTACATTACTTAAATGAGCAAATTAAATTGTTCAAATTATGTTCTTTAAATATTTAATTCTAACCACACTATCTAGTCACGGTATCATGAAAAACACTGATTACTGTCACAAGGATGGTCCTTTTTCTCTACCACCTAATCTTATTGCATGTAATCAACAAGACAAATGATTTAAACAATTGGAGTCTATGAAGGGCTATGTCTGTTCTGAAGCAAATCCTTTGGTTCAATACAGAAAGTGGTTTGGATCCTGGCACCTGAGTATTTCTGGGTAAGTAAAACCACCTAAGGCTTCAGACAGCTCAGGAGCACAAGCTCCTGGCTCCAATTGCTACCCAGTAAATGAAACAACCTTCAGCACTATCTGAAAGCATTCTGGCCAGTTTTAACTTGATGCTCAGTATTGCAAAATCAACAACACTGTGCAGCAGGCCAAAGCACCAGCCCCCTACTCCAACCAACCTGACAGCACTGAAAGGCAGCTCAGACCTGGGAGACTTGACACAGCCCACCCTTTTTAAGAATATTTGTTGGTTTGCCTGTCCATGTGAATTCTCTGACCCCGAGTTTAGCTCAGTTGGTTGGAGCATGGTGCTAATAATGCCAAGGTTAATGGTTTGATCCCCATGTGGACCATTTAAAAAGTTGGACTTGATAACCCTTGTGGATTCCTTCCAATCCAGAATATTCTGTGATTCTATGGAAGTCTCTCTTAGAAATGAGCCATTGCTCTGGCTGCAGACAAAGGAAACAGAACTTGCAGGCCCATGTTGACAGGGGAGTTAATGTATGTGGTTTCTCACTCTGGATTCATTATCACCAAGCCACTCTCTTCCAGTTATAGATGGTATGTTTGCTGTCTTGGTGATCAGTTGGCAAAGAGGACATTTTCACAAGAACTTGCTGATCTTAAAGGACCATCAACAATCAGCAGTTCTGACTATTCTGCTCTAACTTCTCTTATAAATGGATAAAATACCCTAAACAGTATAAATTATTATTTGTTGTATTTCCTGAAGAACTGCTTATCTTTGATGTGGTTTTCTTTTGAAGCAAACACTATTTATAAACTGATATTGTCATATACATTTTCTGTATAACCCTTGTATACCTCCTAAGTACTATCAGAAACATTAGGAAGTGAAAATGTGCTTTCATTGTATGTGTAAGCTATAAAAATAGCTGTTACATGAAAGATGTTATTTTCACAGTAGCAAAATTATGCCCATCTTTTCTCAGGAGAACTCATGTTGTTGTTATTCAATTTCTTTCTCAGCAAAGAGGCACTTCTCTGCACAGGTATCAATTCTTTCAGCAGAGACAGAAAGGACACTACTCACTCTGCACATCTTGGAAAGCTTTGAGATATTCTACAGTGAGGAGTGGCTGAGGCAGTTCACGGATGAAGAGTTTTAAAAGACTTGCTGCATCGTGTTGCTTTACATTTTCCCAGTTGAAAGTCCCTTCATAAAATTTTGCTTCCAGTTCTTGGCAAAGACCCTGAAATGCAATGGATAGAGAGAGCACCAGGAATATTTGGCTGCTGGAAGCAATGCGTTATCCACACAGCAATACTTTCCACATTTTGAAAAGGGGGAAAGGATATCTGAAATATCACTTAACTCCAGTTGCTGCTGGTCTTCTGCTACAAAAAAGATAAATGTGAGATCAGAAGTACTGCAAGCAAACACATTAATAGGCAGCAGTCAAATCATATGGGAAAAAATCCCATGGGCCTGAGTCAGGGTCATATGCAATAAATATACAATAAGAAACAGATATCATACTCAAGTACATAAGGTCATGACTTCTCCTCCACCCAAATATTAAGAGTTGTCTTTATATACAGAGCAATTCTGAAACTGCTACCCAAGGTTGTTGCTGTAATGCATACATGGCCATTTTCATAAACAAATAAGGCAATTATATGTGTTGACACACAGTTTCTTATCAAAATATACACTAAGGTGAGGCTGGTTCTCCTTTTAAAACAAGGGAATGATTTGTGTAACTGAATAGCTGAATGCCTTGCCATCTACAGGGAATTCCATGTTGCTGGACACATACAGCTTTGCCTTGCACAGGGTGCCAAACATGCCCTGTGTGGAAGTGGACTGTCCCTGAAATCACGAGGTTATGCAGCAGAGTAAACAGCTCTGAAAATCTCAGTGGAAGGTCATAACTCTGGGGCTGGGAAAGGATGGGATACTATTGGCAGCAGACATTACCATATCCCTGCCCTGCTGCCATGGTAGGGCTACTACTGGGCTTTCACAGATGCACAAATGGGAACACACTGCAAAGACCAAGTCCTCCTTAGTCTATTGCTAAGTGTCAGTCCTGATCTCACACCCACTTCATTTGTTTCCTAGTCTGGCAGAGTGAAAAGTAACCCAGTACAAGGGCCAGGGGCCCTGAGGCACCTCTCACAGGTCCCATCTTCTAGCTCAGTTATTCTGGACAGGAAAGGAGAACAGAGACACTGGTTTTTTTGTAAAATATGTGATGTGGGAAAACATGGCCATAATTATTTATCTGGACAATAAGGGAACATTGAACAGAGGGTATTAGATACATTTTTCAGATACCCTTCTCATTAAATTTAACTTTTTTCAAATGGAAAATGGATCTATTTACAAAGAAAATGTGGACACTTAGTTTGATATAAAAGTTGGATATTCTCAACTGTCCTCCAGTGTGTTCTTCTGTCTCCACTTACTATATTGGAAGTTTAAATGTGCAACAGTCATAATTCAGATGTCTAAAGTCAAGTGGGTGTGATTTCCTGATCATCAAAAATAGCAAGGTTTAGAAACAGAGATGAAAATTCTCCCCCTGAGACTCATCACCTTCTCTATCCACATTCAGACCAAATCACTGCAGTAAATGCAGTATTAAACATATAGATACAATTATTTTATACGAGAGGCAAAGGCAGAAATTTCGACTTTGTGTCCTAGTGCTCCAATGCCTATATTTTAAAGTAAATTTATTTGACTACAAATCCAATGCATTTTTAATAATAACTCTAAAATCTATAGAATATGATAGTATTTTTCTGTATCTTTCTATAATACTATATAATGAGGAAAATATATTTTTTTCTGTTTAAGAAAATTAGGGGGAAATTTCAGTCCTTTAGTATGATAAATTCCTTGCTTTTAAAAAACTTTTCTATTAGAATAAGTAAAAGAACTTAACATATTTGTTAACAAAACTATTGCTTAATTTAAAGAAGTAGTTCCTAAAATAAAGAGGTTAAAAAAAAAATGAAAGCTGAATAGTGAATGATCCACTGTCTAGGAAATTGTATTAAGCTAATAAAATCAAAGAACAAACAAATAAACAAAATCACTAAGAAATCACTCCAGTTTGCAGAACTGATGTGAAGTGGAAAATAAAGAATGGAGGAAGGAGGAAAATTGAAAAAAAAAAATTAGTATCTTAGTAACTGGTAAATAAACAAACCCAATTTCCATAATATTCCCTTCTTTTATTTGTTTCTAATGAACCAGCAGCTGGACCGACTTCTACACAACAGAGGCTGGCAGACATCTTTGGACAGCTGAATCCACTTAAATGGTCCTTTCTGTTTGCAATTTAAGGCCAGTTCAGACCATCTTTTTGACACATTGAGTCTTGGCATGAACCACAGTGTGTATTTAGCTCCCTGCATTAAGGCAAATACTGGGGAAGAGCCTGCATGTACTTGGCACTCACCCTGCAAAGTGTCGGTGTGCACAGACGTGCCTAACAAGATTGCGCTCGGCGAGCCGAGCTGTTATAGGGCTGTTCATAAAAATAAATGTGAGGGGTTCTTCAGTGCATGCTGCCTGCCTTGCCCTGCAACACAGGTTAAGTCTAGCTACTAAAAAAGGCTCGCAACGCCAGAGAAAAGCTTCCTCCTGGGGTAGAAAGACCGTGCATGAACTGTTCAGATGATTAAACTAGTTCAGGGAAAAAGCAAAAGGCTGGAAAGCTCATGCCAAGAATTAATGAGATTTTGGCACAACTGAATTTGACACGTAGCTTTGACTCTCCTTCGAACTTGAACCCAGTTCTTCCCCACAACTACACTGAGTGAAAGCATCATTTCTCTGGCTAATATAGTTCAGTTTTCTTTGTAAAGAGATTTTGCTTTCTGATTTTACAACAGGATGTGAAAATGTATTTGTACGACAAAATAAATGTAGCAACCACACATATATTTTGGGGGATATTGATAACCTGTGAAATGTTTTACCTTTACTCTTGTCGCAACTCCTGGTATTCTAAGAAGTCCCTCTGTTTCCAGAGTTGTCTCTTCTATCTGGGCAATCAGCTGTCAAACACAAACCAAATTGGCATGAACGAAGATGCCAATTAAAAATAACTGGCAGACAGTTCTGATATATTGAAGCCTTTATGTTTGTATCTCTCTCTCTGTGCATAGGGATTTGTGCACACAGATTTGTAAGAAGCAGAGGTTCAAACACAGTTTGCAAATGGATTACAGTTGTTGTAGAAGAAACTTTAATGTGGTTCTTACCCTTTTTTATGAATACTGTTAAATAAGAGTTTGTTTATTTTATTAAAAAAAAATCTGAATTTTTTTACCTCCTTCAAGCCTCCTCTGAAAACAGAAGAATTCTTTTCAAAAATAATTGTGGCTTCAAAATTCCATCCCAATTACTACCCTTGTTAAAATGTCTCCAAATCAAAATAATTAAGGTAACATTGTCATGAAAACTCTAGGACATTAAAAGAGGAGAACTAAGAATTTCTAGGCTTTAAAGAAGCCTCAGATTTGCAAATTCTGACATTCTCCTAACAGACTCAAAAGTTTGCAACCCTTCACAGAGATAAATCTCCAGAAATTCCATAAACCTACTTAAAATCCACATAATTTTTTTTCTCTAAATAATATGCCTAGAAATATTCACTGGATGGATTTAAGAGTATTTAAAACAAGTCTGTAAACATCAAAAGCTGATGACATAATTTTAGCACAAATAGTTCCCACAATGTTTAACTAGGGCAGTGCCTTTGTTACATGCCTTCCTGCACCAATGCATGAGTAAGAAAAATTATGCAACAGAGTTGTGTTTTTTCCAGTTACTGAAATTAAAGGGAGTTTACCTACCACTGCTTTTATGTAACAGATAAATGCCATTAAAAAGATTGGACAGAAAACCCCACAAAGTTAGGAAAAAACCCACAAAGAAGCATCACTCTAGTGAATTTTCCACGGTTAAAAAGAAACTGGCCCCATCCAACTCACCCTGCACGTGGCCTACCCCAGCTCAGTGCCTGCCACTCACAGCTGCAGGGCACAGAGACGCTGTGGGCAGTGTGTGACCTGCCATCATCACCACTGCTGGGGAAGGCAAGTCTGGTGGCACGACCACGACTGGTGGTCACAACTCCTTCACAAACACTCACTCACAAGTGCCCCCTTGGTATGCAGCAAGAGGTGGCCACTGGCCACCCCCAACCTCCTGCCTGTGGGAAATCCCCTCCTCACCTCTATCAGGGCTGCTCTGCACGGCTTTATTAGCAGGCCAGGGACTGGAATTAATGTCAGCAGAAACTTCTGATGACGGCACGTGAATCTGTATTACTGTCAGATTTTCCAGTTGGAAAACCCCCAACTAAATTATGTCATTATTTTTAATTTAAATTTCTCAGTGAAATAAAAACTAGGAGTATTTTTATTTTGAATTAAGCAGTCTTCCTGTTAGCTTGCTTTGTTTCACTTCAGTGATAAAAAAGATACATTTAAAAAGCACAATGAACAAAATAGCTCTCTTATACTTTATATAAATGCCCCATTTTTGGAAAGCACATGCTGCAGAGAACAAGAAAAAGAAATGGGTAGTTTTTTATTTTCATATTCTCATTTGAAGTAAAACTGTATTCCAAATGATGTCTGCACCTTGTAAAACAAATCACATCTATAAGATAATAATGTTTATGTAGAATTTTCGATGTTGCTAGGATAGCAGAGTAATCAATCACTTTGCAAGTTGATTTCTCAATATATAGATAGTATCTTTTCCAGTTTTTGTGATCCTGAGGAAGTAATTTCTGGCATGAATGACACAGCAGTAGTTTTCAGACCGTGATGCAAAACAACTTTTAGATTTCTGTTTCTCAAAAAGTAACAAGCTCATCTACAAACAGACTGAAATGGTGATAATAGAGCACTGAGTTTCTGTCAGTGTTAGGACAGGTCCACACACAGTGGTTTCTTTTCTTCTCATGAAATGAGACATGCTATGCGTGGGCAGTAAACCCAGGGTCTCCATCTTCTTTACAGTTATCTACCCCATTACCATGACACGATATGCATACCCCTTTGTACTAAAGCAACAAGTCTTCTGTAAAGGCACCTGCTTTGTGAGTTTCTTTAATTAAAATATGTCTAATACAATGCAAAATATCACATTTACTGAATTAGTAAGTAAAGATGCAAATAAAAGTTACAGTAACTTGGATGGTTTAGAGTACTATAGTGAAAACTGCTACAGGAAGCAAATAGATTCAGGACAAAATGTTATGTTTTTGTCATTTTACATGTATGTAAAAGGTTAACCTTTTCATGCCTATTTACCTTCTGAAAAATCAGTGGGATCTTGGTTCCTGGGACCTTCTTCTGATCCTGTTCCAGTAAAAGTGACAGTGGGACACCAAACAAGCCAGAGTCTGAAGAATAAAGTAAAAGAAACTGAGATATTATACATATCTTTTCCAGTACATGTGATACTGGCATAAAACCACATTTCTGAAGCAGTAAGTCTATTCAATGTGTTCAGAGCTATTGACCTTTTGTTTAAAGTATTTAAATGTCTTTGCCAATCAAGTTATTACACAAAACATTCTGGCTACAAGGATTCGTCACCTCTTCCTCAGGAGTATTCTGCTTTGACTTCAAATTGTCATCCACATATCCTGCAGCACAGTAAAGCAAAGTGCATAAATGAACCATCTGTGTAGTTCTGGTTTGCAGAACGGATGGGATGATGACCCTGCAATGCAGACCTTCACCACTCAATGCAAGTTATTACAGTTGAGATGGAAATGGCATGAGTAAGATATTCAGAACTCGGTCACTAAAATGAGACAAATACAATTATCACCCAGAGTTGCTCTGAACACTTCTCTCTATGAAGGTTTGGAAATAACAGCTTTTCAACTCCTGTGATTTTGAATTATACAGCACCAGCAGAACAGCAAGATAACCAACTCACTAAAGGTTCATTTTTAAAAAAAGCGAAAGTACAGTTAATTCTAGGTTAGAAAATAACTTTTACAATAGGGCTAAGGCAATTCAAATTTTTTTTTAAAAGGAATTCAGTCACAGTTAATTTAGCCCTGATGAAAAACTAACCTTAGTCTTAATGTAAAGGGGACTTTCATGTGCTATGGCCCAGTTGAATAGAAGTGAATAACCATTTAAAGACAGCTATGCTAATAATGACTAACCCCAAGTTTGCTGACACAGAACTTCTCTGTCAGAAGAAATGGTAATTGCTGTATGTGCAAGTTTTCTGGAGCAGATTATAACAATACATGTAGTTAAAAACTGCTGCTTGGTATGATGCCATGCCAATATTGAACACAGAACAGATGCAATTACTAAAAAAACTGTCAGCACTTGAGAAAATATGATATACATCAAAGAAAGATCAATTTCAGTGCCAAAGCAGAAGTTCTTGTATCTCTGTCAGCATAAAAAGTCTACCTATAAAATACAAGGGACTCATACATACAGTTAATATTCATACCCCATAGCTTTATCATCTTGAAGTTCTTGTCAATAATAAAAGTTTCCATTGAAATGTAGTTGAAAAAACAAATTCCAGGAGGTCAATAAAAAGCCAGCGCTGGGCACAACACAGCATTCCCCGGAAGAATGATGTTTTCATCATCTTTACATACTCAAGCACAAAGGAGAAAGCGAATAGACCCACCATTGTATGAATCAATTGCCAAACAACACTTAAGGGGTGAAGAGGTAAAGGTCAGACAGAGCAATAAGGCACTGAAGGCAGTATATTGCAAAAGCAGAGTAGCTTGGAAGAAAAGGTGGTGTCATTGTCCATTTTCTGCAAATTGCCATGAGTCTAGCCTATCTTTTTTACCTTTTAAAAAAGTTTTTAATCAATTCAACATTTTATGAATGCCTGCCATTCGTAATAATACTGAGAGTGAAATTCAATCAACAATTAATTTTGTAAGAATAAGCAGTTATAATTGAGACTTAAAATACAAGAGAAGAAAGTGCTTTGTCTCTGTTTATTACTGACAGCACAAGTATTTTGGCAAGAAGAAAATGCATTCAAGCAATCAAGGTCTTGTTGATGTTTCTGTGTGTGCCTTTTGCATTAAAAAAAGCTTTTTACTACTACTGTAAAGTGAAGAACATATTCTGAAGAATCTATTGTACCTTACTGTGCAGCTCTCTATGCTCTCTGTTGCTTTCAATTATTTAAAGTGAGCTATTGCACTGTCACATTCACTGAACCCTGACAACAAAATTTTGGCCAAAACAGGCTTGTGATGAACTGGTAACACTTCTCAAGCTCTTGTAAACCATTTAGCAGGAACCAAAAACACAAAAACCAAACAAAGCACTGTAAACCTCTAGCATCAAGCAATTGGTTTCCATCCTTTCTATGCTCCCAAGAAAAGCACTGTGATTACACATATGCCCCGATGGCTTGCAAAGTGACGTGTTGCAGCTGTCTCTGCCTCCTCTGCAACAGTTTAAGTCTTCCACTTTATATGATGCCATTCAGCATAACAACTGCATTACAGGCTAAGTAAATACTGGATGGGCAAGGCCTATATGAGACAGGAACATTTGTGCCAGACAGAATAGGAAACAGGTGACAAAGTCTCCCAGCATCTCCTACCTACAGCAACAAAAGCGCAGAAGCCGGGCAGACTCACCTGAATGACAGAATTGTAAAGGGTGGAAAAGAACTTTGAGATCATTGAGTACATTTGAAAGTAGACCAGTACCTACCTTCAGGAAATCATGCTCATGCTCTTTGGGAAGCAATCAGCACATACAAACTTCTGTGAAGCAACTCTTGCTGGACAGTATGCTGCTAAGATAGTTACTCTTCACTCCTTAGCCATCTGCTCAGTGGCTGTCTTGAGTTTTAATTTTAGACAAAGAGCTGGAGACATTATGCCACTGAACTTGTTTAAAGCTTGCCTTGAGTTAAGGTGTAAAATTAAATGTTGCTCAAGACCTATGTTACTGCTAATATGTTATATATAAATTTTCTGCTGGAAGATCATAAAGAAATGGGTGCATTTTATTTCATTGGATTAAACAGATGCAACTGGTTCAGAACACAAAACACCAACTTACCTTTGGTTTTGATTTTTACAGCTTTTTGCTGCTTGAATTCTGTCCCAAGTATGTCATAGAGAGCAGTTAATTCAATCAGTGCTAAAGAATAGACTTTCTTCATGTCCTGAGGGGCTAGGTCACCAATCTTTGTGGTACCTGTTTTGTCCTTCGGCAGTCTGAAATTCTAAAAGCAGAGATTTGCAGCAGGGTGAATAATCCAAGTCATGACAAATTACTTAGCTCAAAGGCCGTGCTTCCTTCAGGGTACAACCTTTCATCATGAAGCCTGCTGTTATTGATGAAATCAAGGGAGAATCCCACAAATAGGTTAAAAAGTAGATGATCTTAAAATGATAGGAAGATTTAGGTTTCCAGTAACTTCTGGAGGTCATCTAATTCAATTGCTGCTCAAAGCAAGGCTAAATTCAAAGTCTGATTGGATTGCTTGTTGTTGCTGTTCAAATTTGAAAATTCCCAACAGCCCCTGTGGGAACCTGTTTCAGTGTGGAATGCTCTCATGGGGACTTTCTTTACTATGCAAAACAAAATCAGTCAGTTGTATCCATTAACTCCTGTCCTTTTACTTGGCACGTCCAAGAAGAGTCTGAATTTGTCCTGCTTACAACCACATACTCCCCCTTCACCTTCTGCATCCTTTTCCAGTTTATAGTGGTGGAATGGCTGTCCATGAACAATCCTATGCACTTACAGTTAGGATAGAAATCCTTAGCACTTGTGCACAAAGAATAAAATATTTGCCATATAAATAATATTAAAGGAATTCTCTTCTTAGGGAAGTGGGATACTTGATCATGGCTCCTTTCTACTGCACTAGGTACTCAGAGGCTGCAGTCAGAGATCAATATAAGGAATTTAGTTGAAAGGGTGAGGGACTTCCCAACCCATTGAACTTTTAACTCCATCTCACAGCAGCAGGCTTCTAAGTATGCATAACTCAGAGCAGGAAGCTTGACAAGACTTTCTTCCACTTGGAAAGACATATTATACTTGTGAATTATTTTCTTACCCTGTACAAACCCAGCAATAGCAGAGATGAATTGCTGGTTATGGCACATGACTACAAGGGCACATTCCAAAACATAAACGTAATTTACAAAAGGTAGATACGTAGCCAGGTCCCCACCTTAAGCTTTCACTGACTTGCACAAACATGTCTGTTTAAAAATAGCTGCCGATGATGAAGGAACAATCAATATATTGTAAATTTAAATAGGTAACTCCCTTCCTTTTCCTATCATTTTGCAATACCTTTGTAACTGAAGAAATCCCATAGCCATGTCTTCGAGCAATCCTTCACAAGCTGAGCTAGAAGTAGAGCTAATGCATGTATTATGCATATATATATATATATATATGCATATACACAGAAGTTAGAGCACAGCTTTTATCTCCTTGTTATAGGCTGCATTAGAGAAATATGACTCAAACACTTTAGAATCCATCTCTAAATATCCATTAGTGTCTGGTGTATAATGTTTAAACTAGGATACATGGGGTAATTACTACTTGAAGAACTGCACATGTCCTTATCTAAATTAAGTGTTTGAAGAACTGGGAAACATTATTTCAGAAATTGTGTTTGCTCAGATATGTTTGCATACAGTGTTAGGAAAAAAAAAACCCAAACAACAAGACAATTTTCACATCAGTCATTAGTTTACAGGTTATATGTACATGTCACATGTTCATGAACTGTTAGGCAGAAAGAGATCCTCAGAGAGATTTCTGAGGACCAACAACAAAATCCCTAGGAGGATTTTCTTTTGATTTTATATGGATTCATTCATTCAGTCTTTTTTATTAAGAGTTGGTAAGAAAATTAATCTTTAATTTCAAAAATTAATTTCCTGACATTTGACTTCAGACCACTAACTTCTATAAATAATTTTGTTCTTCATTCTCATCCCTCACCTACCCGCATCAGATAAGTGCGTAAGGTTTCTACAGACATCCACCAACCTTTTTTATATTACAACAGAGCTCTTTAATAGAGGTCAAGTATCTCAGCTCAGACAACAGAAAAAGGGGCTGTAAACAAATGAAGCAAGGAGAGAGTGGTACAACTACCACTAAGCCACTATTCCAGCTTAATATCAGAAGTTCATTTTTCCTTACACACAGAGAGCATTTTTCCAGACACACAAGTGCATAAACAGGCATAAATGTAGCTATTTTCATGCTCTTGAGCATACTGTGCCCAAAAATTAGTTACCTTAAGAACATCTATCTCTACAAATCTAAATCTAATTTACTCAGTCTCAGATAAATATCACCTAAAGAGTACCTTTAGCTAAAAAAAATGAGGAATAAATAAGAAACACCTACCGGGAGAAGAGTGTCACCCCCTCCACCTTTGTACATTTTGCCTACAGAGCTGTCTTTGAGATTAGCTGCCTGTTCTGCAAATGATATCTCCAAATTGATGTCAGTGTCTGAAGATGGTATGTCTTCAAGCAGGCTCTTTTGCTCATCTGTTCCAAGACTGAACTTTGGACCTGAAAATATCATTAAAAAAAAAGCTAAAAATCAACAGCAGCACAACTGAGCATCACTCAGTGAATAAAAGTAAGTTTTAAACACATAGAAATTAATGCCCTGCAAGCAATGGACTTTCTGATTGCAAAGTCACTGATCCTGTATTTTTATGTCAGTTGAAAATTTAGCTATTTAAAAGAGTATCACTTTTGTAGGTTTCCTTCAATAATTTTGCCAAGGCAGGGGGTTTTCTCTCCTATTTATCTATTATAAAAAGATAGAGTAATCCACCTCAAACAAACAGCAGATTCCTACAATCTTGCAAAGCCAAAGAGCTTTGGCATCAGGAGTTTCTTGCCATCAAACACTTTCCAGCCTCAAAGACTGTAACATCCTGCAAACAAATCAGCAAATTTTTCTGCTGTTAAAATTTCAAAAGCAATAGAAAATGTGTCCTCTACAATCCAAAGCATTAACATCTGGAAATAACAGAGAGTACACAGATCATATCTTTCCTGTTCCACCATTCCTGTTCTCACCTCAGTCTGAAGAGTCTAGGTTCCTCAAAACAATTTAGGCATGTTTCCATGATACAGGGAAGGACTAAGTACACAACAATAGCCTTACTTCTCTTTCTTTGTTCCTTAAAGGAATCAAACACTAGACAAATTTAGAACATTTTTTTGTTAAAGGAATAAAGAATCAAAAAAGGGAGAGGCAGTTCTGCATTTAGGAAAAGAAGTTTCCCAATTTCACAGTCAATCAACCACTGCTTTTGGTCTGAAGTTAAAATATATTGTGAAAGAAGCAAGAAGAAAATTATACAGTAAAAAATACTATTTAAAACAAAGCATAGAAATCTAAGAAAGCTTTCAGTCTTTCCACCATCCTTCTCATGATATCTATCCAAAAGGATACATCAAGGAATAGGTTCCTTTTACAAAACATTACAGAATTGTAGAATGTTTCCAGGTACTACAAAAGAGTAAAGTCAAAGAATAAATTAGGTTAGAAAAGACCTTTGAGATCATGGAGTCCAACCTATGACCAAACATCACCATGTCAGCTATATCATGGCACTAAGTGGCGTGTCCAGTCTTTCCTTAAACACCTCCAGGGACCCCACAACCTCCCTGGGCAGTCCACTCCAATAAAAAAAATAAGAAAAGTTTTCTGTGAAGAACTTCTCCCTAATGTCCAACCTAAACCTCTCCTGGCACAGCTTGAGGCTATGTCCTCCTGTCCTGTTGCAGCTTGGGAGAAAAGACCAACCCCCACCTGGCCACAGCCTCCTGTCAGGCAGTTGTAGGGAGAGATAAGATTCACCTCCACCCTCCTTTTCTCCAGGTCAAACACCCTCAGCCTCTCATGAGATTTGTGCTCCAGACCCTTTCCCAGCTCTGTTACCCTCCTCTGACCATGCTCCAGCCCCTCAATGTTCTTCCTGAATCGAGGAGTTCGGAACTGGACACAGAACTTGACCTGTACCCTCTCCAGTGCTGAGTACAGAGGAATATCTTCCCTAGTCCTGGGACCATGATTCTGCCATTGGCTCCTACTCACACGAGACTGCAGCCTGTTCAAAGCTAACACAGCACAAGTGTAGGGAAAGTGAATGGAAATGGGTATGAGTTATGAAGGAGAACTAAGAGCAATGCTTGTGTTCCGGCGTAAGAATGTTGTGTAATATAAGAAACTAATTTTTTTGCACTGCTGTGAGAACTTTTTGTATGACCTAGAGTAACTACCCTAAGCCAAGACAGAAAAAAGTTCCCAGAAAACAGTTATGGGTACAGCAAAAGGTAATTCTGAAGCAGGGGAAAGCCTGCAGATAGGCTGATTAGGAGTCAGAGAAGTGCTGCTCTACACTGATGGTATCAGTGGTATGTAAAAGAACTGAGCTGCAAGCACACAATCCAAACAACATATGAAGCAGGAAGTTTTAAAAAAAATTACAACAACTTGACAGTTTTTCTAAATTATATCTGCATCTTATTGAAAAACACAAAACTATTTTCTGACATTATTTAGAACAAGTCCTGAAAATAACCTCAGTCAGCCAGCGCCAGACTTGAGGGACCTGACAGACAAATGGCTGAAGCCACCACAGCAACTTTCTGGAAGGCACAGTGCTTTACACAACCACTCCTGTGTCAAAGTAGTTACCTAACCTGAGACACTTTCAGGGAGAGAAGGTGGATCTGAATTAATACTTCAACTCTACTTACAACCAAGCAAGGCTGTGAGAAGTAGAATAGAACATTTTCATATTCTGCTGGTTGTGTATGTTACTCATCACTTGTTTTTTCCAGAATGGCTTCTGCTCACTTTCCACAGACCCCAAAACACCTAGAGCATACGCTAAAGATTAAGCTGATCTTGAAACTAGAGCTGCTCCTTTTGGTAAAGAGATATCTGAGTCCTCAGTAAGCAAACGTATCCAAGGTCAAATTCATCCCTGACTCAGATCCTTGGCACCCCTCCGTGTATATCCGTATATATCATGTAAACTGTTTAATGCACCCAAACGGAATGAAAACAGCTTCCCGGCCCCCCAAAACTTTTGTCATGCTAATGTGGCCTATACCTGACCTACATACTTCCTACCAGCCTAGGAGGGATCTGATGTTAACAAACAAAAAAGCAGTAGCTCCTATTTCAGTCCTCTGGTCATACAAAGGTGTCATGTAAAGCAGATGTCTCAGTAATGCTCTGCACATTTTAAAGACCTGGAAGTGCTGCTGCTGTGAGGAGTCTCTTCTTGGTTGTAGAGCTTTGCTTCCATTGCTGTACATCCCTGAACTAGGCAGCAGCTGTAAGAGGAAGTAGCCTTGGGGTTCTGCCAACATGCCAACCACATGCAAAATTTAATGAGAGAAATGCAAGTGTGATACAAAAAAAATGTAAATACTGTCTATGAGGATGTGGAAACCATATTTTACATGAGTTCTGTACCCTTTCCTTAGTTTGCAGAGCTATTTAAAGAGACCATAAAGTGATGGGACTTCTTCAGGAATAAAACAAGGAAACATTGCAAGTGTCAACTGTTCTATATCCCAGTTTTGCTAGAAAATCTTGAGTATACATCAATGGAGCTAAATTGACAGATCTTAATTTATGATTGGAAAAGTAGAATGATTTTTTTCTTTGACTGACAAAGCATTTCTCTAAAATGCTAGTTCATAAATGGTTATAAATTGAAAATAAAAAAACCTTGTAATCATTTCACTGACACCATTACTTTGCCTACAGGATACTCATTTATCATGTCAAATGAAAAGCAAAACCAAACTCTTTAATTAAAAACCACCAGATTTCAGATTTTTTCCCTATCAAGAAGCAAACAGTACTGCTCTTTACCCTTGTATTACACACGGTACACGCAATTTGTTTATCCATTTGCTAGATTGTTACGTTTTGAAGCTGCCCCTGTAGCTAAACCTATGTAAAGAAAAACCACTGCAGTCACAGTAAACTGACTTTTGATATTCCTCTATTTAAGCTAATAAGGATTTAGCTTTTCATATGTTTTATTATTTCATTTCTTGAGATGTCTCAACCAACAGAGTTATTTACTCCTTTTCACAAGATTCCAAAGAAAATTATTTCTTTTCTTTTTTATCTATTGAACATATTCCTAGCTTTTCAGGCCTTTAGTGGGTGTCATGGATTGTTAAAATAATGTCTTTTGAGAGCTTAATACATGATTCTGAATTTTCTTTTTGTTTCCTGTAGACACACCCTATACCTACATGAAACAAAGGCACATATTCTGTGAGTTTGCATATATTATTTAGTCAAAAAACAAGATGTGCTGGACTGGTAAGAAAGGAGAAATGAGAATGAGTTCACATAGCCCAGGTGTGCTCTAACAGCAAATCACTAAAAACTTCAGTCTGGCAGGAGCACTTGGGAATGCAGCATTCAAATATCCCATTAGGAACAGTTATCACCTTTGGAGTACAGCCAAGAAGAGTTTTTTACCATAAAAATTTTAAGATGTCTCAATTTAGGCTTTTTTAATAATGTCTGAGATTATGTTCATATTTTTTCAGGTAAAACGGGATTACTTCTGTGTCAAAGAGGGTTTCCATCTTAAAAAAATGCCCTTGGATATTTGGACTTCATAAATATTTAGTACCTCTGAAATATCAGGCACTGTTTACTTTTTGCCTTAAATTCATTCACTGTTTATATAACGCTAATTTGCTTATAGTTCTGGAAGAAAGATTGTAGCAGAGCATTGAACCAGGTGCATGCTTTTAACACCACCAAACTTCCATGGTCTGACAGAAGATTGAACTGATTTTTCCTTCCTGCTCCAGTTTTGGGAGCAGAGCCCACTGTAGCATGTTGACTAGAGCAGGAGTGTATCAGGATGTAAGCAGGCTGCATTTGCCACGCACATCACAATCTGTGCTGAGGAGAGCTAGCATATGGGATTTGCCTTTCAGAACTTCCCATTTCTGAAGAGTTCATCAGGGCCATGGGGAAAAAAAGAACCAGATGTGATAAAAACTCTGTAATAATTGCTTGGTAATTTTCCAGCTCTGAATCCTACAGTGAAGTTTATTGACACAAGCACCAGGCATCTCTTCCTTCCCTTGTGCTGAACCAGCAGTCTGGCAGTCCTCCCAATTTTTTTACTGTTCTTATTAGAGTGAGGTTTGCTGAGAGGGCGGGAGGGAAATACACACTTCTGGAAACACACAGATTCAGTGTTGTTCAGGGCTGGTTTATATCCACATCTTTCGCTTCAACTGCCATGCACATTCTATATTGTCCATTGCTGTTTTCCAAGTCTAATTCTAAAGCAACAATTTTTCTAAAATGCTACTGGTCAATATTTTAGAACTGAAGCAGAATTTTATTTGGTGGCTTAATTACACCTAACTAACTTGCAATAGGTAACTTGATCTGCCTGCTAAATGTGGCTAAAGGGTTCAGTGTAACATCTATGTGCTATCCAGTCCTCCAGAAGAAGTAAAAACCCCAACATATAGATGAAGCAGAAAACCAGTGCAGCATCTTAAAACCTAAATAGTTGCCAATAAATAACCTGATCTCTACAGGAGTGGGTAGGGTGCACAGTGCAACCCTTACTTTGAAGAAACCTAACATGCAAGACAGCCACCCTTTTACTACTGGACCCAAAGAACAGCAGAAAGTTCTGTCAAAGTCTTACACTGGAATTCACACTCTGAAAGCAGAAACTATGGAGTCAGCTAAGGACTTCTGCGATGTACTATCCTGACAGTGAGAGGAAAGGGTCTTCCATGGGTACTGCACCCCTCTTTTGTGATCACACACTACTGAACACGACCTAGGCTCACAGAATGCTATTACATTTCCATTTTCCTTGAAAAGGTAAATGTTTTCTCTTTCATCCCTGTTTTTCCTTTAATTTGAGCTACAGGTACATAGCCAGTTCTCACAGTTTTTTTGATGCTTCAGTCCAACCAATTATCTTTTTTTTCCCCCTCATAGTCCATTTGGTTTTATTCTTTTGTATGCACAGATGAGTTTACGCACAGACCTTCATTTCCTGTACTGTACAGCAGAGACAGACCAGAAGTGATAAATTAAGGATCAGAAACAATCTGAGTATAAGCTACAAGAAGAGGCTTCTCCCAGATAGCTTGATTATAGGTTGATTCCTGATAATAAACAGGGTTTCTTAGGTGGCTCAAAGTACACTACCTACAGGCACACTTAAAATTTTACACACCAAAAATGCAGTCTAGAACAGATTTCTTATTATAATGTAATTATATGCTGAAAAGTTACTTAAAATATGGACCCATGTAGATCCTGTGTAGTTGAACACCTACAAACCAAAAGAAAAACAAATAAAATAAAGAACAGAGTAATTTGACATTACCTTTTGTTCCATCATGTGTTTCATTCTTGTTTTCACTTGTTCTCACAGCTGAAGGCTCAGTTCCATCACAGACCTAAGAAAGGAACAATAAATATGCATGCCTATAAAAATCTAGTGCATGGGTGTAGAAACTCCTTTGACTCTGGGCAGTATTGAAACACACACTCCTGCAAATCAGAGTTATGCAAAAGCACATCACTGTGTTTCAGCAGAAAGCCCCTTGCTGAAGTCTAAGGGGATCTGAAACCTAAGTAATTAAAAAAGAAGTAATTAAGTCAATTCCTCTTCTTTCTAGAAGGCTACATGGGTGAATGACTTTATTTTCCAGAATGGCAAAGAGTAAAAATGCAGTCTGGCCTGAAGCTGTAGTTTGCACTGCAAAAGATATGGCAATGGAATCTGGAGGAGATATTTTGACTGGCTGAGACCAAATTCCTTTCTCTTGAAAATGCTTACATGGTTGCCTCCCCTAGAGAGCAATCCCATCCCTTTTGCAGGACAGCCTGTCATTAATATCTGTGCTTACAGCTTAGATTTCCAACAGCAAAACCAGGACACTTCAAAGAGGCAAAGAATGGAAAAGGATTTGAACCATCCTCTCCTTTCTGTAACGCTGCCCAACTCAGTCTCAAGATGTGATATTTTGTGAACTGGATGACACCAACTATAGACTAAATATTTCAGAACATGTAGAAAATCTATGACCACATATATAGGTATACGTAGACTCATATACATTTTACCAACATATCATTTTTACTTTTTGGCAACTCAACAACAAATGTTTAGCACACTGTATTTCTAATTGTATTTTACTTAAGCAATTTATAATTCCATATTTACTGAGAAGAAAAATACAAGTTTTAAAGATTTATCCTACTGGCACAATCTGTATTTTCACTTTTTGTTTTGTTTTTTTTTTTAAATCAGATATCTTGAGAGGAGGAAGAAGTTAACACGATTGCCCAGAAAATTATCTCTGCTTCACAAAGCAACAGAAGCAGAATGGGAAGCTATCATGGTACCAAAGGTCTAGGTTCTCTTTGGGAATATGGCAGGAAATTTAGGAGAAACATTAACACAATTGTTGTGTTGATGCAAAACATCAGCCCTATTGTTTTACCTTTCCTCTTCCTTTCCCCCAGATGAAGGGAGGCTACAGGATTTTTGGAGGCTATTATTAAACTGGAATGACTTCATACAGCTGCAGGTGGCTTCAGTCCTCTTTTGTTACATAAAAAGCTTTCTAATGATGGATGAGTAACAAAGCAGCAAGACAAGTTACCTAGGGAGGTAGTGGAAGCTACTTCCCTACAGGCTTTCGGTAACAGATTTGGTGAATAACCACAAGCAATGATTTCTGAACAATTATCTTGCTTTGGAGAAAGGAATGAAGCACAAAGTTTGAGGACCTGTACTTGTAGTACTTTATTTCTGTCAAGCAGACAAGTTTAGAAGGTTTCTTTCCCCACAATATTTCTGTATTTAATAAATAACCATTTCTTTTATACATCTTAAATGCCTAAAATAATTTGTCTTCGCAGAACTGCCTTCAATATCAAAACATGCAGTTTAAAAGAAGAAAAATCTATCGAACACTGTGACATAGGATTTTCAAACATTACAGTATGTAGCTTATATGCAGAAACATGAATATTTCTTGTGCTTTACTGAAATAAAAGAAAAAAAGAGAAATTATAGTGCTTTAAGCTACATGATACTTTACCTAAATTGCTCTGCTCTTAGATCTTGTCATTTTTGGTAAAGCCAATTACAAATCAGATCCTAGAGAGTTTTTATGGAGTTAATATCTCTTCTTGCAACCACAAGCAAAGCAGAACAGTGAAAGGGAAGTTGTGTCTCCAGAACACACCACTTCCCCCACTACACTTCACTTCAACTGAGTTTAGAAGGAGTTGCTGAAGGGGAGGAAGCTATTGAGGGAAGGAGGAAATTAAATCCCCTCAAAATTCACTGTGCTTTCCATCACCACAACCACTGCACTGAAAGGCAGTGTCAGCAGTGAGAACAAGGGACAGAGCTGAGGTCAGGTGAACCAGTCATACCATAAGGTCTCATTCTTATGGCTGAAGATCTCAGGGCTCTGAGGGAGCAGAGAGGACACACTTCTCCACAGAAAAAAAAAAAAGGAATTTTAACCATAGTCTCCATTTCCCTCCTTCTCCTTTCCTGTATATGGGAAAGGAATTCTCTTCAGTATCCCATGACAGGAAACTGGGACCCTTTGGGGCCTGTCAGAGCAACTTCCCATACACAGTTTAACACACTCATAATCCCTGGGAGTTAGTATGGGGTTTACACCTCCAGCTGATAGGCATAAAGACCTAGCCAAAGCCAAGGAGGTTAGGCTAATGCCCCATTTTTTAATAAACAAGCAAAGAAATGAATAAACAAAAGCACCAGTAAGAGGTAACCACTCAAAGATAAAGCAGGTTTTTGGTAGCTCTTTGGACAATTGTGATGAGTTTCACATCTATGTAAAAAATAATTCCAATTAAAGTGAGTGGTTGTTTTATTCATCACCTTTAAGTAAGGTGAGGCCAATATACAGACTTCTTTATAAATACTGAAATTGCTTAATGCAATGTCAAATCTCGACAAATACCACCCCTGAAAATTTAGCGAAAAATTCCCCTGGAAATCCATGAAGTTAGACACAAATCTTCCAGAAATATCCCTTTCATGTGCCACCCTGCTCTCCCCCCATCCATACATGTCCCTCTCTTCTCGCTGCTAGAATCAAACAAAACAACCGACAGGAACTCACTTTTCCCTTTGAGTCATTCTGTAGCCTGAAGATATCTCTGACATCAGGAATCTGGTGCTGTTTGTTTTTTTTCCTCATGGTTTGTGTGACGGTCTCTACTCGCTTTTCCACTGCAGCTTTCTGGGTTCGGGTCAGTGTGGATAAAAACACCATGCTTTCCAGGGAGTCACCGGAGCTCTCTCCAAACAGATTTGACAAACCTGCCTCCTTCAGCCATTCTTCTTCCAGTTCTCCCTCTGAGCAATTTGAAGAGAAAAAGGCATAAACAGCAGCTTTGAGTACTGCCACTCACATTGGACTTTAATGACAGGACACACATAATATAATTCACAGAAAAGTACCAAAAGGATACACAATTAAGAATTACTTACACTGTCATGACTTGGAAAAAAGCTACTGTTTCTAAAGAGATTTAGAAGGTTTAATATATGATAGTAAAGCTTTTAAAGTAGTTAATCCAATACAGATTGCTATGTGGCAATCTTTATAATAATCTGTAACACTTCCATTAAAATCATATACCATTTCATAAATGTACCTAAATAAAAATGTGTATGGAGCAGCCTGAAAGCCAGATCACTGCTGCTTCACTGATTTTTAGTTCAATACTCAATCTTTTCAGCTCTCTTACTGACATGCTTCTGCCCAGTTTTCTTGATACATTAATCCTACAGCCTTCCACTAGCTCAATTTAATGAAGGACAAACCAGCCTACACGAGTCACCTTAATGCTATTTTTTCATCAGTTCTTATGACATAGTCTCCAGGCTGCTGACAGCCCACAGAACAATTTTTGCTTTAGTCTTAGAGCTGATAAGGTATCCTTTATTGACAGATCACTGCACATGAAAGAAGAGAAAGCTATTAAATATTGTCACCAATGGCAAAACTTCGGCTTCTGAAATCTGTATCTCCCTAATGATATTTTCTATAAAACACTAAATTCTGTCTGTAGTAGTTGAGGTTGTGCTGAATGCCAACAATTCTCTCAAATGTTCAAGCAACAGATCAATCAATCAGATATCTAAAAATACTCCAAATCTGGCATGTCAACTTCACTACTGATTGCATTTTACCACTGTGCCCAGAGCACGTCCAAGTGGGCACCTTAACATTAACAGCATCCAGAAAACAGACACCAAAATTTAAGTATGAATTTTGCTATGGCTGTGCAGCCACATCCTGAGCCTCTGACAAAACTCTCAGGTTTTGCTATCAGGGCTGGAAAGAAGGGCTAAACCCATGCTCCAGGGCAGCTGTGAACAAGCTCTCTCCTGTGCCTCGCCTTTGCCCAGTCGAGTTTCAGGCAGGTCCATCAGCCAGGTGCAGCATCCCACATGTTCATGCTGTTACCAAGAGAGGTGATGCACATTAGGCAAGGTGTAGGGCACAGCAACATAAGCTTGAGCTGATAACTCAACTGTGCTGACTCACTTGGGCTTCACACCAGAGTCAGCTGCAGTAACCAGGGGGAAGAAGGCTACATATAAACATTATATGTGGGGCTGGGGGCACAGAACCTAAAGGCACAGCCGCATCAGTGAGCTGCAGTAAGAGAAGAGGTTCGTGTACTGAAGAACCATGGGCTCTGCTTCTCTGGTAAAAGCCCCATGGCTCCACCAGAAAGCCCCATAGCTCCCTGGTCACAAGGGTTGGGAGCCTTGCTGCTTTCTTCAGGGGCCACGCTGTTATGCTCTTCAGAGCAGTGACTTTTCGAAGTGCTTAGGGAGGCAGAAGCGCAAATCCCTTTGAAAGATCAGGGAGCACATTCTTCTCACTCATGTGCATGCTACACCAAAATGCAAAATTCACCATCTTAATTTACTGAGACTGTGCGTCTTGTAAGAATAAGAGAGAGGCAGCTACTGCATTGTTAAAAAATAATTTTTGAGAAAAAACTGGAATTAAGGACTCTTCTATTATCTGAGAGGACATAAAAACAAAAAAAGAAAAAGAAATTTCCCATCTAAGACTATGCCCCAAGGAGTGGCCCATGATTTACGCTTCTGAGAAACAAAAATAGTACAACTGAACAATCACAATAGTTACAAGCGTAGAAAGTTACTCACTAAACTTAAACGGGTTAATCATTGGCTTGTCTTCTAAAGCATGAGGTTTCTATCCACAATAGCTACAATAACGGACAACATACACAAAGAGTGAAAGGGTAAACTAGTTCAACAGGAAACTGCAAATAGTTCAGTTGTGATTTGCAAGTACTGGCACCTTTCTGATATTCTGCAAATACCATTCAAAGGAAAACCAGCCTTTCACTTGTCTCTGATAAAACTCTCTTTCAGGGTCCTGCTTGTTTCTGGTGATATGCATCAGAGGCAATAGAATTTTCAAAGCAGATGTTCAGGAAAGTGACCTCCTTTTTTGATCTGTATTAGGTGGGCGCCATCTCTTGAAATAAGACTTGAGAAAAATCCCTAAATCAGCAAATTGATGAACATTGACAGAAGGGATTTCATTACCATCTGGCTCTTTCACTACAAGTGCTACTTGCTCCTCGTGATTACTTCCTCTGGTTTCATGGATGTTTTCAAGTTCTTTCCAGTAATCATCCATAGACAGTTCATCCAAGGAGTCCTGGGATCCTGAGCGGTCAAACGATGCTCCATCAGGGATCTTCTTGGAATGGTCATGGTTCATTGTATACTGTCCAGATCGACGGCTATAAGCATAAATCAAAAAGAAAGAAATTTTTGGTTAACATCTTAAGATATAGGATGTATTAATATGTGTGAAGGCAGCACGAATCATGTCAAAGTATCAAAGCAAACCACTGTCAACAAGCAAATCAAGATATTAAAAATTACTTTTAGTATCTGAAATATATTTTCAATTTAATATTTCTGCTGTATGTATGTCCCAATCTGAAACAGCATGGGAGTCAGTTTTAGAAACGAAAAAATGAATCCAAGTTCTAGAAATCCTCATTACACCTACCTTTAATTCAACCCTCAATAGTCAGGTTCACAAAATTCATGGCATGTGTCTTCCTAGAATCACCACTTAAAGAAAAAATGCCTTTCTAACTGAGTAAATTCTTACAGTTTGACAGTACAATTATTGTTTCTCTTTGCTATTATGCTTTTTTTTTTTAATTAATATTTACTCTGGGATCTATGACCTTAATTACTGCTGGGAAAGCACAATGTAGAATTACTGCAGTTACAATTTGTGAAGTAAACTGGTGAGTGCAAATGTTTAATAAAGACCATAGAAACTATCTGTTTCTAAATTGCTGCCTCTTTGACAGAAAGCTTACAATTTTTATAGTTTTGATGTTACCGGTTTTTGTTCACCCTGCAAAACATATACTGCTAAGGCTTCCAAAAGGATCTTTCGTCTTAAGTATACTTGCAGCTACAAAAAAGAAACCAACAAGCTGAAACCTCTAGGTCTCATTTTGACCTCATTAAGTCACTGGTAAAAATGACCACTGACCTAGTAAAGAATTCAGCTTAAAAAGGACACAGGTTACAATGACATCATTGAAGTTACAGGTCACCCTTACAGTCAAATATACCAAATCAAAAGGCACAAACTGATTCAGATTATCAGTTGATTACATGAGTAATATTTGATTTAACTTCAGAGTTATCCCTACTTTTTGTAGAGGTAAGGTTGGACATGACGATTTTCAGTAATCTTTCTTTAAACTACTGCTGTAACAGTGTATCAAAATTCTTTCTTGTATTAAAAAATAGCAACTTCTTTGTATTTTCTTGAAGGAAGAGCTTCAGAGTCCTATATGTCTGAATTTGTCTCCATATTCTAAGAAAAGAAGACACGGCTTGCCGTTAAGTAATAAATACCACTCATTCCTAGAGAAAAAACATATCAAAGACCAAGCACTGTGGATTTATCACAATGTAAACACAGTAAATTAAATCCTACCTTCCTATCTTGCTGACTTGGCAAGTTTATATAGTATTAAAATGAAAATCTCTTGTCCTTACATTTTATCTCAGGACAACTGAGGCTTGTTAGCTGCCCCTAGGTAAAAAAGCCATGCCTTTCTCTCTGAAGATAAGCTCCTTGCGTGTCCAAGTCACAAATCCTTTCACACCAGACATGTTTGATTCTCTGATAAGAAATACAAACCATATGGACTTTGCCTTTAAAAGTAAAACGCTTTATGGAAGGACTATGAGTTTCTACCCACCCTGTTTCTCTGCTCCAAGTGCAAGTTAATAAATGACAATTAATCACCAAGCTAATGTGCACCTCAACATCATTGCTTAACTTGCCCTTATTTGAAAGCTCAGGGGAAAAAAAAATCAAAAACATTAAGAACTGTTCAGCTTTTTCATCAATGGCAATAACACCATCATGCTCATGGTGCATGTTACCCAATAAATACAACTTTTCCGTGCAGCTATCTCAGGTCTTAAACTTCTCCTGACAGGCGTGTCCCATGTGTGACCCGGGCTGCTTGTGAATTCAACATTCATCATTGCAGAAAGATGTTCATGGAGTCACAGAAGTATCCCCAGAAGGCAGCAGGGTGCTGAATGTAGTCAAAGCAGGTCAGACTCCCCAGCCCTTGACCAGCCTTCCCTCCTGCTTCAGCTGGAGGTGCTCAGAGCAGACTTCGTCTCTCACAAATACATTCTGGACACTTGAACTGCAGCCTGAAGGAGGTCAAATTTCAGTTTATCGTCAGTCAGTTTAACCCTGTGGAGCTGCTCAGCAGCTCTTGCATGGCCTTTTACCTTTGGAACAACCTGCTCTCACTGATCCACCTCAGCTGAAACTTAACCACCACCATACACCATGAAAAAAATAAAACTAACAGACTGAATACATTACAAGCACGCTCTTTGAGGAGCTCTGGCAGGCTGAGGTGGGATAGGCTCCAACATGCTGTGGCTCTGTGCCACGCTGACAAGGCAGAGCTACTCCAATCCTTCTACAAAAGCCAGGCTTGTCACCTTCTCTAGACTAAGTTCTGTCTCTGAGAAGAGAAGCCTGTGCCCTGAAATGCAGAGCTGACTCTCAGCACAGAGCACTCAAGGCCATTTTCAGGGTCCTATGAGCATTTGCTGTACATCACAAACACTCCATTAACTCTCAGAGACAGCGCCCTGCCCTTCAATCTCTGGTCACAGGGCTGCTCTGCTCAACCAAATGTAAGCGGCTTTTCTTGTAAGGCTCCTCCTGGCCTGACCTTTCCACCCCTCATTAACAAACCAACACAGCAACTCCTAATTTTGAGCACACAGTACTGCCATGCCTTGTTGTGAAAGCCTTCTGAGACAGTTCCACATCAATGACCAGGGGATCCTCATGGGAAATATTCATACAAAAACCTCACCACTCTGCAGTGAATCTTTGAGCTTCTCCTTCAATGTCTGTGTTGCTTTAGGCTCATTCTCAGCTGCCAGCATCAACCCCAGCCCTAGCAATGCTTGAGCTCCTCAGGAGCCAAGTGCCACACCACTCCCACTCCACTCTCTGATCCCTTGTCTTCCCTCATCAGACTCAATAAACTCCCTCTGTCCAGTTCCTGTTCAAATTGCAAACCCTTTCAAAGCCATCTGCATTTATTCATAGCCACAATTCACATTTCTGTGGGCTAGGACAGAAAGAGTCTCAGGCTCAGAGAGAACAACAGCTAAAGCTCCTGCTGAAAGAGCAGATCAGATCTGTTTTTTTACTTCACTTGTTTCAAGGCTTCTTGCCTTGCATACTCCACCAGAGAAAGATATTGGTGAAGCAGTATTTGGTGCATAATCTGCACAGCAATGGCTCCAGGCATCATCATCTCTGTCTCTCCTATGAACCTTCCTCCCCTGGGTACAAAAAGGAACAAACAGGACCTTTTGAAGATAATGAGGACAGTCTTCATAGCATAGGCTTGGTGTAGACAAGAAGAGAAAAATAATTTTAAAATTTCATAGCATATAGAAAAATAGGCTGCCAATTAAGACTTTTATTTTTAGATATCTGTTGACAAGAGCAAGAACATGGGTTTTCTGCCATGACCTTCCACAAAACTCAATCCTTCTCCAAACTTATCCTTAGTAAGCACTTGTTGTATATTGCACAATAGAAATGCAGAGGTGGAAATGTTAAGGCCAAGAACAAGAAGAGAGAAGGGGAGAAGTAATCAGTCTTAATAATAATATTGTAAGAAATCTGTGAGATCTTTTTAAAAATAATTAATGCCACATTTATAGACTCAATAAAAATGATTTTAGAAGTATTTCAAATGCCCCATGTAACAAACTTTAAATTTTGTAGAAACTGCTTTCCAAAAAAACTACCAGTAGGAAATAAATATAGCTCATGAGAAAAAAAAGCAAAAAAAAAAAAAAAAAAGCAAAAAAAAAGCTATTACTGCAATTGCAGAAAATAGGTTACTTCTCCAGGACATTGTTGTTGTCAAGTGTCCAGTTTATGTATTTAAAATTTGAAAAATGCAGCTGTTTTTCACAAGGATCTTAAAGGAGATCTCTTTTGTTTCCTTAGAAAATGTAAGGCACTGCTAACACACAGTCACTTGAAGCAATTTTCAAGCATTTCAGATTACTGAACAGCAAGGTTACTCACCAGCAGTTTCTTCACCCTCAGAAAACTCATACTTTCGTTAAGGTCTTCACTAACAACACACTCAAACACCATTAAAATCTTATTAACATCTATTTCCACTTACTTGTAAATAGTTTACTCTTCAAATACCTTTACAGGGAGCAGTGCAATACTCTCATTTCCAGATGGCACAGTCAGTTCTGACCTCTGATACTCAGACACTGACCTTTGCAGCCAATGAGATTTTTGCCTGTTTATCTCAGAACAAAACAGAGCCCCCAGGTATAAAACTCATTCTTCACTGTAGTTATTGCAGTGTTTTACCAGATTTAATCTTCTTGTCCCACCCACCAGAGATACTTTTTTTTACTGAAAACATCAAGGATGCAAGATGAAGCACTCCAGGTCTTCCAGAAGGGAGCCATTAAAAACAAATCCTGTAATGAACATTATTCATTACATTTACAAGGGGAAAAAAACAGATTTGGGTTACTTTACTAAGTACTGATGCGCTTCATGTTGTGGCAAGTACTTAAAGGAGAACTGTGTGCAAATTGATGCCTATATAACTTAGATCAAAGTTACAAGGTGCTTATAATGCCTGAGATATAAGATATAAATATAACCTAATATATCTATATAACCTGCTATGATTATAACCAAAATAATGACTTCTTATATATCTGTGTAACCTGATACCTATATAACCTAAATTTTAACTTTTATACCTACATTACCTGATACAAATACCTTTTTTATACAATGTAATGGCTAGGATATGGTTAACTAGTCATTGAATGCTGAATAGACAAAAAAAAGAAGAAAAAACTCGCCAGGTGAAGAGCTTTAAAGATAGGTAAGTATAGTACTAATGAAAAATTGCCAAATGCAAAGACAATTAGCCCCAAAACAAAGAATTTAGGCCGGTTAAGACCAGACAGAGCAAGGAACACCGTAACTGTGCATGCTCTGAAGACAAAGTTGAAAAGTTCAGATGCGAAGAAGACCTTGGGAGCCTTCATCAAAGACCCCCAAAGACCCCTGAATTTGGGAGGGGCAAGCTCAGTGCGAAAGAACTGCCTAATAACCATGAGCTCAGGCTGTGTAAATTGGTTCTGGCATGTATGTGCTGATGCTGTAGTGACACAGTAACACTAAGCCATATCTACTGTATAAATACAGTGTGGTGTATAAATACACCACAGCACTTGACAAGGGTGGGTGAGTTAGGCAGAGAGATCCCCCTCACCACCAGCACTGCAATCAACAAATACCTGCTCTGTATACAGACATCTGTCTATGGGGATTTAGTTCCAGCCTATCTTTCGGGCATCTAAATGTTTTCTTCACAGCCTTTCCTTTCGTGACCAACTGTGTGCTTTCTCAGCCTTCTGGAAAACATGGCTCCTTACATTAATCATTGATTTATGCCATAATGAAAATGTGGGTTTTTTTCCAGTTCTATCACCCTGATTTTGATATCAAGAGTCATTTTATAACAGTGCAGGTGTCTTTATTCCTTATCTTCTTCCCTGTGAAAACTAAATCTCCGGTCTGTTCTTTTTAGCAGTTCATAACTGATAATTGTCATGTGTAAACTACAACAGCTAGAGATGAATCAGTTCATAAGGTGCACTTCCACCGGCATTTCAGATAAATTCACTTTGCAGAAAGCTGATTTTGTCCTTAATTCCATTTTTCTTGCTTGAGAATGAGGGACAATGTCGTGCCCTAAAACAGTGAGTGGTAAGAAAAAATGTAATCTTTGTCATTTTTGTACTGCTAACCACTAATTTTGGATCTGAATATAACCTTTCAACACCACAAAAACATAACTGTATAGGCATCAAAATTGTACAGTATTTTTATATACTATACATATGTATATGCATGTGTTTGATGTGTAAGTATACTGAAAGTTAAATGCAAGGATATTCATGGTCATAAAAATTAGGGAATATAAATGTACTGTTCAACCAAACATAGAAGATTAACTCTGCTAAAAGAGATGTGCAGTTCCTCTAAAAGGATTATTGCAGGAATGCTGACTGACTCAAGGAAAGGACAAAGTCCAGCTACTAAATACTGTACAAGTATGAAGCAGAAAGACAGCAGTTTCTAGAATCTGTTACTTTGTTCTTGGATAGAAATGCAATGATGGATGAAAAACAAGTGAAAGGGAGGAGAGGGAAACACCTTTTCAGCCTACATTTTAGGAATTTCTCTACAGGGTCCTTTTTTCTACCCGCTTTTGCCAAATTTTTGAATTCAAAATTCAGGGCTGGATCTCTGCTGCATAAAAATTTTCATACCTATAAAAAGTGTCATGAGGGCAACAAGGGAAAAGGCCATCAACTTATTTACTGGGTCTTATCTTAATCAGTATTCAGCTCTTCAGGGTTAAACAAATATGGTCCTTTTCCATAGCTACCAAACAATACTTACGAGTTTTAAACACTGTCTTTAATTTAATATTCTACAAGACTAAGAGTTGCCCAAACATTTGCTTTTACCAGCCAATGTCCAACACTGGTAAAAGTGAAGAAAATTGCATTATTAAGAGTGCTGAGTTTGGGGTAGTTAATTTTCTTCATGGCAGCTAGGACAGGGCTGCATTTTGAATTTGTGCTGAACACGGGGTTGATAATATAGAGGGAATTGTCATTGCTATTTTGTTATTATTTTTGTCTTATGGCCTCTTCTGCTTTTCATACTGCCATGCTAGCAGGGATGGATGTCAGGAAGAGACACAGCCAGGACAGCCAGCCCAAACTAACCAAAAGGATATTCCATACCATCAGACATCATGCTGAGAATACAATCTGGGGGGGAAAGGGGGAAAGGGGATATTTGGAGTGATGGAGTTTGTCTTCCCAAGTAACCATTGCAGGTGATGGAGCCCTGCTGTCCTGGAGATGGCTGAACACCTGCCTTCACATGGGAAGCAGGGAATTGATACCTTGTTTTGCTTTGCTCGTGTGCACAGCTTTTGTTTTCCCCATTAAACTGCCTCTATCTCAAACCCATAAGTTTTCTAGCTTTTACCCTTCTGATTCTCTCCCCAGTCCTGTTGGTGAGGGAGTGACTGAGTGGTGTTTGATTGCTGGCTGGGCTTAAACCACATCCAGTGATGTAATTTGTCAAACTGAGCTACTACATATCCTTAAGCTGTACACTGAAAATACAATGTTTGGTCTTAAAAGTGTCTTTAGATCCTAGCCATTAACCATTGCTACTGGAATCCTTGTAGAGGTAATGTCTTGAGCACTGCTGCTCTTCAGACACAGTTTCTGGCACTGCAATAAACTAGCACCTTACTTAGAGCTACACAAAACAACAAAAACATATCAAACTACAGCTACATTACAGCAGCAGCTTCTGAAATGTCCACACAAAGAGAGTCATAAAAGCTATTTAGCAGTATTATTGCAGCCATACATTGAGCTGATAATGAGGCTCACTGATTCTGGACATCGCACCAACACATGCTTAGATGTGCTAACCTGATAAAAAAGACACACACAGAGAGGGGGAGAAAAAAGGAGTGGGTATTTGGCTCAGTGAGGTGAAGCCTGCTGCTCAAGTTCATGGTGTAAATCAGTGACAGAAACAAGAATAATTCTCAGATCTCTGGAGTCTTTCACCACTGGACCACTGAGTGTTGAAGATTGAGATCTGGCCCCATGGCATACTGCAAGACAGATAAAAGGAAGCTTTGCGGTTGTGGGTTTGAGATCGACTCCAGCACTGCAACTATAAATAAAACAGCACTCTCAAAGGACAATTATCTTGTTGACACAGGAGTTACAAAGTACAATAATCTGTGCAAGTAATTTTAAGTTTAGTTAGTACAAAGGCTAGCTAGATTGAAACAACCAAAGAAATGCCTATGAGTACTAGTACTGGTTCATTTTGAAAACTTTACTGAGTGATCACATCCATGAGATGCTGTGCCCTTAAACATAAATACAAGACTTCTTAAACCCTGTCTAATCTAAACAACTAAGCAGTCAAGGAGAGGGAAACAGTGTGATCTCCTGTCCCACTTGTCATGCTGAATGCTGAGCTACAAGAAGTGTGGGAATAAGTCAAGCTACTAAACTCAAAGCTCTCCCCATCCCCCTCCTCCTTTCAAGAACCCAAGCAGCACCACAAGATGCAAAACTTCTTAACTGAATTAATCAAGAAAGCCGTAATCCAATGGCTACAGCAGTTGTGTGGCTTCACCTCCCCATTCTTGGCTGGATCACTGGCCTGGGAAGTGATTACCAGACTTTCCTACAGCCATGGTGCCTACCAGAAGGGCATCCTGATTTTTCACGGTTTCTAGGAAAAGCTGCAGAGTTTATTTATTACCAAATCACTGATCCTAATGGTTTCAACCCAATGTTTGAGACACTTTTGACATGCCACCCCTTCACAAAGTATCCAGCATTTTGCACTGGAGTTTTGAACATTTTTCAAAGTCTTCTGTTAAAAAAAAAAAAAAATCCAATTGGAATTGATATGGCCATCAAAGTAGGTTGTCCTAAAATAACTGAATTTTACACAAAGCCATAGAGTAGTGACACTACCTAAATGAAGATAAATTGTTTTTTGAAATGAAAATGTCATCTTTTTACAAGACTTCACATATTAAAAAGAGGGGTTTTTTTAATTTAACTGACAGTTAAAACCTCCCATCAAACAAAAGCCAGTATCATAACCATTCATAAATAACTGGTAACCCTAAAGCAAGACCAAGTCTGGATATTTGGTGTCCTGAACAACGCAAAAATATTTCTTACCACCCTTTAAGTGCTTCATAGCTTTTACAAGGCATTAGAGAAACTTCAGTCTGGGCTTGTATGGCTGCTTTTCATTCTACCTACTAAGTCTTGTCATCTGTTGTAACAGCTGCATCCTTTTTCTACCTATTGTGACATTTGCTCTTTCCATGGCTGACTGCAAACACTCCTGCAACTCAGTCTTTTCAAGAGCATCATACAGAACATGGAAAAATAACAGGAAGGAAGCAACATAATTTACATTATTTTTCATGAAGTGACACTTAGCATTCCTTCTCTCCAACATTAAATAGTTTCATTTAGGCTATTCTGTAACCTTATGGAACATTTCTTTTGTCAAATGCAATCAAACTTCCACAAAATCCCCCTTAAGCTCCAAAAAAAAGCCACAGAAGTAGGAACTGAGGCAAAGCTCTGTTTTCTTTCCAAAGAGTACAAAGTGATTGAAGAGAAGGTATAAAACAGTACTCACTTTCTAAATGAGCATAGAAAAGGCGGAGCAAAGAGAATCAAGTCTCTCAGGATTTTTTGTAATACCATCAGCTGCTGTTAATACACTGCTCTAGAGATTAACAACAAAAAATCAACAAAGAAAACCAAAACCCAACAAAACTAAAAATCCAGAAAACCCCACCAACTGGCATTTTAAACCCCTCCATGAATAATAAATACAAAACAGGCCAAGTTAGAGTTGCCAGACTCGAAGTTTAAAAAGTCATATATATACACACTGTATTGCTTCCAGCCACATCCTCATTACTATTTATATTTTTTTTCCTTCGTGCACATAACCTTACTACTCTCCCAACCTCAGCCTGCTGCTGAAGGAAACAGGAAAGAAATTGTGGCAATGGCACAAAGGCTATTACACTTAACATTCTAATCCACTGCACCAGAAATGGCAGATTCCAGATATGATGCCAAAACTTAATCTGCCCGAACTATATGCAGCACTTCTAAGAAGATTAAAATATTTCACAACATTTCCTTTGACAGGACCTCATGTCCCTACACAGCCATTTGGACTCTATTTTCCACTTCTGATGACATAAATTATAACTGTGGTAAGCTAATAAATTTACATACTCTATCTAAAATGAATAATAAACTCACCTTAAATATTGTGTGCAGTTTCAGTCACAGCAACATAAAAATATTAAACTATTAGAAAGCATCCAAAAAGGGCAACAAAGATGATGAAAGGGGCTTGAGTGGAAACCATACAAGGAGCAGCTGAGGTCACTCGGTCTGTTCAGCCTGCAGGAGACTGAGGGGAGACCTCACTGCAGTTACAACTTCCTTGTGAGGGGAAGAGAAAGAGCAGACACTGCTCTCTTCTCTAGGGTGACCAGCGACAGGACCCAAGGGAATGGCCTGAACTTGTGTCAGGGGGGGTTTAGGTTGGATATTAGGAATAGGTTCTTCACCCAGAGGGTGGCTGGGCACTGGAACAGGCTCCCCAGGGAAGTGGTGACAGCACCGAGCCTGACAGAGTTCAGGAAGTGTTTGGACAATGCTCTCAGGCACATGGTGTGACTCTTGGGGTGTCCTGTGCAGAGCCAGGAGCTGGACTCAGTGATCCTTGTGGGACCCTTCCAACTCAGCATATACAGTGATTCTGTGGTTCTGATACAGATCACTGGCACCATGCATGATGTATGATGTGAAATGATTTATTAATAAACGAGGTGCTAGAACTATAACATATACACTTTTGAATAGTTGCCAAAGGAGTTATTTGCTATGCCATCTCAGGCTGTTTCAGGAAAAACATGACCTTGTTCCACTCCACACAAAGCGAGAAAGAATTCAGGACTGACAGGTAGAGTCATAGAGCCTCTCCCCACAAAATGACTGCACCAGCTTTGTTTCCTTGCTTTTGGAGGTATACTGCTGCATTCCAGCATCCAAGCTGTTCAACTCAATGCATGCTTTTATCTTTATTCTACAACCATAATATGCAGAAGTCTGCTTGTTTCTTTTAGAAAAAGGTGATTGTCGAGGACTCAAATATGGAGATTATTTAAAACCCAAAAACATCACGACAATGTATTATCAGGCTTGCAATGCAATTATCACAATCTAGCTAAACTGAGAAGGATGAGAAGAAATCGGTTTTGGTTTTACTTCTGTACTGACAAAATTAATTTGACTGCATTGTCTCAGGTCCTGACATTCTGAGCCTGACCCTCATAATTCTCATTTGAATGAAGACTCTTAGAGGCTCAGGATTCACATTCCTATTTTTTGCACATACTGTTTTGCACATACTCGATTTCTGTTCCATATCACACATTTTAGAAAATCAGCTATTCCTGGGAGAGCAAAATCCACCAGAAGGGAAAACAAGGGGACAATGGAATGTGGGTGACCTGTATAGGTAAAATCAGAAAAGTGGCACCACATTAGGAGCTGGTTTGCAAGTCTTGCACACCTTTGGAAAAGCTGGGACAGGTCCCAAGTTCCACAGAATGAAAACAGAAGTCAATTTCTGAACTCAACAAACATTCAGTGTATTTCTCTTCAACTCTAACTGTGTTAAAAGCTATAGTTTGGAAAAAAAGAAAAATTGCCTACAGTTAGGAAAATAAGAAAAGGAAGGGCCTCATATGAATCTCCTTTGTCACATTTTTGGCTCTGTCCCATGGTCAACTGACCTACCTTTCTCATTCCTTCCAAATGCCTTCTATATCACCTGGCTTCATATGGGCACAGATGTTTTCCTTTTCAATTTTGATTTTTTTCATTCTCTACAATTCACATCAATAAAAAAAATGTACACAAAATATGTTCCCTGTAACTACCCCCATGCTGCTTATTGGGAAAATACTCAAGCATATAATACACATTTTAAAAATACACTTTATTCTGTAATCTTCCAGGAGAACCACTGGAATTAATCTTATCCCAAAGAAGAGAATAAAGCCTGCAGGAGATCACTTCAGGCTCCACAAATATCAAAGAGAATAAACCAGGAAGTGAAACAGATACAGTATTTGTAATTCCATTATTGAGAGGCAGAGAGGAAAGATTTAAATAATTTATTTTTCTTTTCACACTGGAAAAAAATAAGCATGGCAACAAAACCTGATTTCAGATATCCCAGCAAATACGAAGACTATTTAGTAAAGTACAGTTATAGCCATGAAATGATACTGGAGTTACTTTTGTGCCTTTAAAAGAGATTAGTTCTCCAAAATCATTAGCTCTTACCATTTTAAAGGGCCTCTTAGTTAGGCCTATAACCCTGATACTCACAAAAATAAGGCTTACAGCACAATTCAGTAATTTTGTTTACGCTTGAAGGGAATTGGCACGCATTCACAGGCAATTTATTACAATATAATCCTTACATTCAGAATAAATTGTAAATGAATTTTTATGAGCATTCCCAAACAAGGAAATTCATGCAGGAATCTAAAGATGTTTTGTAAGGAAACCCCTTTCATTGTCCAAACAAACCACCAACAAAGACCCAGTAAGACAAAGCAGATAAAACTGGTCTCACAGAAGCTGGACAAGAGAGGGAGAGGAGGAAGCAGGAAGGGCTGAGGAGAGCAGCATGTGCAAGGTGGGCCAGCACTCAAGGATTCTGAGGGACACAGGTTCTGTTCAGAACCAAAGCATCAGAGATGCTTAATGGCAAGGGGAGAGGAGAGAGAGGCCTCAAGGATGCTTCAAGGAATGGACCATTTGGGTTTAGTTCAGGCTCAGCATAAGGAAAGTGGCATTTGCAAACAGCTTCAAAAGTGGTGGCTGGGATTTCACCTACTGCCAGAGGAGCTAACACACAGTGCTGCACATGCCTCTGCACATGAGGCAAACCTGCTCTGAGAAATTCCTTTAATAGGAGGCAGGCAGGGCGTGCCACAGCAGGAGCAAAGGGCAATGCATGTGTGCCCTGATCGGGCTGTTTCCTTCACACCCCCACCCCACAGACCCACTGCACAAAGAGGGCAGCAGAGAAGCCCATTCCCACCTCAGCAAAAGAAAAGAGGCTGAAAAGTGCACCCAGTCACAGTCCAAACTTTTTATCTTTCAGGGCAACCGCTAAAGCTGAGAGTCTTTGCAATGTCTCCTTCCCTAGCAAATTCCTTCCTCTAAGCAAATGCTCCTGGGAAGTACCTGCTCCAGGGGTGCAACAGCTGAAGTGTCTGCGGAAGATTACTGCAGACCCATGCCAACCTATGCTAGCATGCACTTCCAAAGGCTTCCCATCCTATGACCAAACAAGCAACTCACTAAACAAAACAAAACTACATTAATATACTCCTTCCCTCCGCGTTTTTCTTGGGTAGTTCTTAAATGTCAGTAGGCAACCAAGCAAGCAGGAAGCAGCTCAGGATCACAGATTATCTTTCTCCTTCTCACCCTTTGTTGCCACATCTGTTTTATGAACATCAGAAGAAAAGGTATAAAAATGTGCATGGGTATGTCCCAAATTAAAAATACAGATGTAGAGCTACCAGTCTGAATTTACAGATGGGCTTGTGTGCAAGTTTGGGAGGTAGCCTACCACAGGGTGCACTTCTGTGCTACCTGTGCACAAACTATGAGCACCAGGGCTTGAATACAAAACCAAAACTTCAACAGAAAGGATGTGAAAGATCTTTTGTTTTGTTCCAAGAGAGGCTGGGGAGAAAAGAGAACATAATACAAACCAAATAACAGAGGGAAAACAGACATGAACTAAATATGGAAATTAAGAAAAGAATAAACAAAACATGAAAGTTAAATATTGATCGTTTAACAACCATTCAAAATCAAAAATAACCCCTAAAAAATCACCTCATATGTATTTTATTATTTGATCACAGTTTCACACATGTAGTTCTTGTTTCTCATTTTCACTACCAGCATTCCATTTTTTTGTTTTTTACTCTTAAATGTGATTATTTTTTGGTGTAAACAGTCTCCATTCTAGGTGGGTACCTAGGTATTAAGTGCATGAAAACTTAATATGGTCAGGGAGACTGCTGTCATATTTTAAGGCAGCAAGAAGTCTTGCACAAGTCTGTCAGAAAGGGATATATGGCAGTCACTACTTGCTCTGCAGCTGAAAACAAAAAGTTTTGCTAGTTAAATGAGAAAAAAAAGAGAAAATCAAAAGAGCTCTTACTAACTTTAGTTTAAATTATACTCACTAAAGAGGATGCAGATGGGGTCTGCAAGAATTTTTGTATTTCTATAGTAAATACAGGTAGTAAAGAAAAAAAAAAAAAAGTCTGGTTTTAGATTTGCAAATTATCGAGTTGATGTCTCTTAATACAAATTGTTTAGGAAAACCCTTTGTTTCCCTCCCTAACCAACATCTTTATTTACCAACATCTTAAAAACATCTTAAAGATATTGGTTTCTAAGTTAACATGCAGCACCCCACACGGTTTTTCAGCTGACAACATTCTCCATGATAACTGTTCTAAAAAAAAAATAAAAAAAAAAATAAAAAAAAAATCAGTCTATTTTGAAAGATATTGATTAGTTATATGAAATAACATGAAGCTGGCTTTTCTACATCATTGCATCACTAATATTAGCCGTAACTCTTACTCTGCATTCCCAAACAAAATACTTCAGTGAAGGGCTAATTGCCAGCAAAAAATGCCAGTAAAAATTACATTGTACACTTAACTTTCCCCATTAACCTAGGTCTTCTATCCTCACCTTTAACTTCAGACATATTCCTCTGCATAAACAGGGCAAAAATAGCACCTATTTGTAATACTAAGTAGCTACAATTACAGCTCCCAGTAATAATAAAGGAAAATGAAATACAATACTTCACATGTAACACATTAAACCTGAAGTAAGGCACAATCCATATGCAGATGCTTCTATAAATACGAATTCATATTTTCTTTTGCCATGTGCACACACACTCTGTACAGAAAAACAAGAGCAATGTTAAAGCACTCATGAGTATTGCTATCCATAATTTGTAGTTACAGGACCAAGCTCCTCATGCCAGACAGCTGTACTTCCCATTATGAGACACATCCACAAATTAATACCATATGTTCTTATATGATATAATATGTACATAGGGAAATAAAACAACATTTGCTGTATACAATATTAAGTCATATATGAAAACTCCGCTTGGATTAAATTGAAAACATCGTATTATGACAGCGACCTAAGCCTGCAATTTGGGGGGAAAGGGCAGGGAGCAGGTGGGTCTGAGCTTGGTGCACAGAGCAGAGACATTTCCAGGCAGTGAAGGGAACCAGGTGAGAGCCAAACCAGAGCAGAAGCCGCAGGGTGCCCCACGAGTCCTTCACTCCACCCTTCCCAGCTGCACTGCCTGACCACTCTGTCCTGTCCTCAGCCCTCACAACACCTCACCACGCTGGGCAGCATCCTGCTGGCTTTCCAGCACTGAAGTGCTGGAAAATACACCCTAAAAATTAGGGAACCAGTACATAGCAACAGTGAGGGGAGATGATGAGGGGACTGAACATCTGTGGGCCAGAGCTGGGTGACAAATCCTCTGAGCTAAGGGTGACACAGTTAAATTCCTTCCTACCAGAGGTATTAAAGTAAACTCCTTTTTAATACTGTCTGCACTGAAAAGGAACACTTGCAATCTTAAAAATTTATGTTGATACAAGAAATATTTGATCACATAAGTAGCCAATTCTATCTCAGAGGATAAAGAATAATTGCTTTGCCAAAATAAAGCACCTGGACAAAGTCATTTGTAAAGAACTATAGAAGTGCTGACAGTCCGACACAGAAATGGAACTTGTCAGCATGAAAAGGGTTTAAAACCCACAATGAAAGCCAACAGAGCAATAGCAATTGATGTAGAAACTCTGCAACAGGAAATATACAACACATTATAACATAAAGATGAAAAGGAGACTTTCAAAGAAGGACGAATGCCCATATACCTAAAGGATACTATTTTCTCAATTCTCAGTTCTCTAAATGCAATACCGGTGTGTGCACTTTACAGCTTCTGCTACTCTTGTTGAGTGCCTACACCAGAGGTGCTCTAATCTCCTTCACCTTTGGAAGTCAGGAAGGTCCAGTGAAGAATTTAGGGATATTTTCATTGACTGTGCCCTCTAGGCAACAGCAACTGACTTAATTTTCCCTTTTTTGTTGTCTAATGGCATCTCATTTGGAAGTAAATCAGTTGGAATTATTTGTGCAATGCCCTCTCCGAATAAATATGACCTTTACTACCAGAGTATACCTACTGTTCTAAACAATGAGGTAATAAAGCTGCCTCTTCACCAAGAGTGCCAAAGCAGTGTTTTGGCTCCAGTTCCTTCTTTGCTCACACAAGCTTCACTCCTGTGAAACCTCGGAGAGCCCCAGGGGGAGCCTCCAAGCACGACACCTCCAGGCCACCTCACTTCACATAACGCAAACACTTCTTGGAGCAGCCTAAATCCACACCCCAAAACAACCACGTGCCAGACCCTGGGATTTCCTCATCCTTGCCAGAAGGCTCCACAATGTCAGCACAAGCTGGAAGGCAGCCAGCCTGTTGTACATCCAGTCCAATTCAGGGGAAGGGCAAAGGTGTCTCTTTACTAGGAGAGATTAAATGGGAAACTGCTACCAGGACTCTCAGAGGATCACATGACAACATTGAGCAGAGCCAGCTAAACGTACAACTAAATCATGCCACCAGCCCAGTGCAAAAGTTAATTCTCTGAGGCCACAGCAGAGAATAGTTCTTTATTCAGAAACAGTGATGAGTCTGCATCCATGGAAACAGCATCAGCATCACCTCAGCAGCCAACAGCTAGGTTTTCTTCCATCAGCAGACATCCAAAGTAACACAGTGATCTTTTGAGTAGTTAAGTCACTTCCCAAAAAATATTGCTTATTAATTTTGACATAGCAGAAGACTTTGTACAGAACTGTACAAAGGACTTGGGATGGACCTTGTAATTAGCTTTTCCTTAATCTCATTTAATCCCAGAGGTAATTGGTATCCTAATGCATCCTATTGCAAGGACTCCTCTACGGGAACCAGAGTATACAGGGTCACATCTGTCCACTAGCCTGACATAACTGGATATGCCAGGCACCTCATCCTTCTTCCAAACCATCAGGCCAGAGAACCAGAGGCCAGCAGACCCTGGTGTACCTGACTGAAGGAACATGCAAGATGTGCTGCTCATATCTCCTTAACTTTAACAATTTCCTCAGTGTTATGAAGAGCTCACTCAAGCTGATAACAAGCAGGCAAACTCCCACCTGCACAGCAGCAGCAGGTTAGTGACAAATATGCAAAGCAGATGCTCTGAGAAAGCAAAACCTCTGGCATGAGGGATCCTCCAAAATGGGAAAACACAAAGCAATATCTTTTTCTGCTTTTAGAGTCACAAGCTTCCTCTTTAAGAAACTAGATGGATATGAATCTCCTGTTAGCAGCCTGGCACAGCTGAACGCCCCATGACAACTCACTGTCCCACTCTCACCTCCTTCTCCGATGGTAACCAGCTGGAAGCAAACTGGATGACACATGGACTCACAAAGCTTGAAAGCTTTTGGTGATGGTGGACTTCCTGAGGTAAATTTGCCAAGTTATTGTTTGACCCAGGCAGACTGCTATCAGTGATGGATACATTGCACTAAGGGATCGGGAAAAAGACCTGGGAAACTCCTGCTCTATACCTCCAGAGCTAGCAAGGTCAGCTACAGGGCAGCTCACATATCACTAAATTAAGTCCTTTTTCTTGAAGATGACAAGGCATGTTGGAGTTATTTTAAGTTATTTCCTTGTTAAAAGTACTAGCAATGGTATCTTGTGAGAGCAGCAGCTTGAAAGGGGACAAAGGTTCATCTCTGGCTAGCTAACAATAAGGCACAAAACCAAAGTAATAGTTAACAATAAAAATCAGAGCTTCAAAATACTACAATTCCCTCACTAGTTACTGAGCAAAGTATTCATTCTACTTGCAAAGTATCTTATGCTTTTAGGATATGTTTACCCGAAGAGTTTTACTCTTCCACCTTAAGTAAAAATACCTAACTTCATACAAATATTTTGACTCAGATCAATGTCATCAGTCTTCAGAAGAATCTTGCTGTAACTTAAACTACAGACAAGTGACTGAAAGTTCTTAACACTAGACAGAAAATCATTCCATAATGATGCAAAGACTGTACTGGCATAAATGTATCTTTCAATTAAAAAAATAAGTAATGAATTAAAAAAAAAAAAAAAAGTACAGAACAGTTTAGCAACTCCAGAGTCCTTCAAAAGTAAGGTAATGTCAACTGAAATAGAAACAGAGAATATGTCAACATGTCACGTCAACAGTGTGGTGGTACAATGGAGTAAAAACACAATGGAAAACACAAGAGATGCACAAAATGGTTGATCACCACCCACTGACCAATGCCCAGCCCATGCCTGAGCAGTGATCAGCCCCTCCTGGCCAACTCCTCTCAGTTTATATACTGAACATGACACTCTGTGGTATGGAATATCCCTTTGTCCAGTTCAGGTCAGCTGTCCTGGCCTTGCTCTCTCCTGGCTTCTTACTCACCTGCTTGCTGGCAGAGCACAGCAAACTGAAAAGCCCTTGACTGACAATAAGCACTACTGAGCAACATCTAAAACATCAGTGTGTTATTGAAATTATTCTTGTACTGAGTCTAAAACACAGTACTGTGCCAGCCTCTAAGAGGAAAATAAACTCTCAGCTAAAACCAGGACAGTAGATGTAACCTTGATTCTTCTATTCAATAACAGTCTCTCTTCCTGGTGATTTGCACAAGATAATCTACCTGGAGAAATATTTCTTAACTATTGAAGTTCCTTTGGATCAAAATCGAATTACATTTTTATGCTTTTTATATTTTTTTATACTTTATACATTTTTATATTTATGTGACAAAACCTGGAGGGTGAGAAAGAAACAGGGGCTCAAAAAACCTCAGGAGACTAATATAACAGAGCACATACAAGGGCACCAGCTTGGTCCAGAATCAGAGGTTGGGCACCTGTGTTCACACGCAGTGGGGAAAAATGAAATCAGAAAGCTAAAGACCAAAGTAGGATGAAGGGAAGGTTTCTCAGCCAAGGCTCAAACTCATATGAAAACAGCTACACAGCTGCCTGATGGGGTACACACCACTGATGGGGTATTGCTGGTGCTGGGCTCCAGTCTGAGCACAGTGCAGCAGAGATGTGCCACCACTCAGCACAACCCGGTGATCTCTGTTCCAGGAGGAAACCCAGCAATCATACAGGAAGGAACACTTCTGCTACTAAAAGCCTAGAACCTGGTTCCAGGCTCCTACAAACTTGTACACACAAGCTGAGATTACAGTACTCATTTTAAAAGGTTTGAAAAATTGTCATTTAAGGTTGCTTATGCTGGGTCATCCCTTTTTATCTCATTCCATCCTGTCCCATGCCCCACTTCTTCCGGCCACAGCCCTGTGCTGAACAACTCTGAATCCAGATGCATTTTTTCACCCTAGCTAACTCTCATCTGCTAACTAACCTGATCTCACTCAGCAACTTCTGCAAAACCATACAATCAAAACTCAATTTATGCCTAATCTGAATGTCAGAGATTAGGTTTGAAATTAAGAGAAATTTTAACAAGCTATACTGAGGTCTGTGTTTACTGAGATCTACATGAAATAGTTCTGCAAACAGACATGAACAAAAATATTTAAGCTAATGTTTTCCTTATACTCCCTAATACAGGATGACAAACCTTTCTGAAATGATCTCTCCAAAAACTCAAGCAAGACTAGAAAACTTAAACTATGTGACAAATCACACGAATTTTAATACCATACATCTTTATAAGCTGTTTTCTAATTTCAAGTCCAAAGTGTCAAAAACCAGCTTTCACAGCATGAAGCTCATTATTTCCCAAAAACTTTCACAAGCAGCTCATACTTATACTACAAGAAAAAAAAAAAAAATTCTGTGTTAGTTTGTTCTAATGTGCACTATCCAGAGTAAGGAGTTCAGAGAGATAAAGTCCTTTTCTTACCTTTCACCTCAAAGGAGAACAAGCATTACAGTGTAAATATAAATACCCTTTTCAGAAATGGAAAGACAAGCACTGGACAGATGCTTGGACATTTTCATTAGTACATAATATTATCAATTATTTATATTTGTAAAATGTCCTGGATATTTAATATCGTAGTCTTTTTTACTCTTAAACCAGAAAATATTGCTGAAGTTCAAAGTTAGGTTGTGTTTCCTATAGGAAATCACGCAAGCTATTCTGATCATACTTCTCATTCCCAATACTGTTTTCATGCACTACCTTGGGCATTAAGAAACCAAAGCAATCTCTTTAGTGCAAAGTTCAGAGTAAAGAAAGGTGTGTTTAAACAAAGCACAGATCAGCAAGCTTTTGAGAGCTTATCAGTGGATGACCAACCATAATTGAGAAACTGCACTTTTATTTACCTCATTAAAGCCTGTGGGAACCCAAGATGGCTTTTGTTTCTTTTGGTGAGGCAGGCTGCACAGCGACACGTGCAGCCGCTGAGGGAAAGGCAGGTTATCAGGAGCTCTGCACGAGGAGGGCAGGTGTTCCCCGCCGTGCAACGCACTTGGATTCCAAGGATCTGTTCTCACATCACAGCCTGCCTTGTGCAGGTAGAGGCCGTGCACACGACTGAATCACTGAACAGCATGAGTCAGGACTAAATGAGCTGGAGATGAAGCTTACACCAGCTTAGAGTGGTTGTTAAAGGACAAGTTGTACCTGAACTGACTAAAAACCTGCCAGTACAAAGTTAAGCCATCAAATATCTTTTCAACAAAACTGAACCAATGGAGCTAAATTATTTCAGATGAGCCTCTCACAGGATGTGGCCATAGCCACTACTCAGACTCATAAAAATGAGTTAACTTGTCAAATCACCACCCCACAGCAGTCACATTAAGCTGGCACAGATGTAGGCTACTGCCAGAGGATTCTGTCAAACCCCCCTTTCCTGTGAGTTTCCTTCACTACCCTTGTGCCAACACCATCACTGATGCAGTAAGTGCTGAGTTGGATTAAGGAATTAATCTGTCCAAAAACAGCACTTGCAAAAAATATTGTTTTCAGTTGAACTTTTTGTTAATTCAGCTCAATCTACTTCAGTCAACTCAGAAATACCAATGTCAGGGTAATAAAAATATTAGGAAGGTGTAAGTGAGAGATGAAAAGACACTCTGCTTTCAGTGGTGTTCCCCACTCTTTTCAGCATCCATGAAAAGAGCCTACTACGACCATGACTGCACAGCAAAATTTCAGAACAAGCTGGTTCAGAACAAGGCTTAGGAGACACTCTGAGAGGAAAGAAAAAGTTTCATCAAATATTAACTCTTTTCAACAGAACATGAAGACATTCCTCAAGTCTATCTGAAATACAGGCTTCTCAGGAAAAGATAACATAGGCAAGCCATGCAAATGAGTTTAGCAGGACATTAAAGCCCATCCTCTGGATGGAGTTATACTGATGCTGACAACCACTCCCACAATGATAACACCGTTATCAGCATTCCCTTATCTAGCTGTGGCAAACACAAGGCTGAGAGGCTTCAGAAGCTACACTACGGATCTGTAGGACCTCTCATCCTCAGCAACTGCTGAGAAAGAAAGCATCTTCCACTGTCCTGTGGTAACCACAGCTCTGGCGTCCTGCTGTGACTGGCCACTGACCCACAGCTGTGTCTATGTGAAAGCAGTGACTGAGCTTCCTCTCTGTTCAGTAGCTAAAGCTTCTTGCTCCAAGCCTCTTGCTTTGTATCTGGAATCACAGACTCATAGCTACAGCTATAATCACAATTACTACATGAATTCTTGAGCTACCTCAAGCCTACAAGAACTTTTTGGTTTATTTGTGAAGCTAAAATTTAACATTGCACTTTGTAAATCCAGAGACAAGCTCCCTGATATCTCTGGATAAAGTATACTCCTGGACCTTGCTGTTGTATTTTATTAAAGGCAAAGAATTTCAGATAGAGATTATACTTCTTCAGTGCCCTTGAGTCCCACCATTGTTCTAACAATTATATAAAAATCTGCTAGAAACCATCAACCGATTAAAAACACTAAAAATTGAGCAATGTACCTTACTAAGCGCATATTGCTAAACATTGACCAAACAATCCTCACACTTCATCCTAATTATTTTCCTGTTTTTCAAGTAGGGATATGAATTCAAAACATCTGACTTCCTAAAGCCAAAGTAAATCTGTTGGGGTTGTTTAGGAACTGCTGGACTGGAAGAAAAAAAGGAGTTGGAGGAGTGATAAATTGAAGATTCATACTGATGTTAAATCAAGTAAAATGTGCTAACTGTTCTGCTGCAGTTGGGCACTGAGTATGCATGACTATTTATTTATTTATTTATTTGCTGAAGACAAGGCTATTCTTACTTTGTTGCTTTCTCATGTATGCTGTATCTTCGACCATTATTCTAGGTTATAAGCTATGCTAAAAACTTTCAGATTTGCTCCTCCTCAAATACTTTACCCCAAATACTTCACCCCAGACCATATTAGGTTCCCCAATCATTCTGGGGGTCCTGTGGAAAAACATTTTAACACATTTTTATTGTCATCTTTTGGCCTAGGAAAGAGGGCTGTTGAAGAAAGGTGACAGATAAAACATCTGAAATTATCAAGAAATCATTTCTAGTCCAACAGGATTGGGATGCTGTACCAGTCATAGAACAAGAGAGAATATTGAGCATCTTACCCTCACATGAAAATATGACCAAGTACATAGCTATATCTGTGCATGCTTTTATTCTGCCATAATACAAGAGAGCTAGCCCAAAACAATAACCAAAGAATAAGTTCATAGATTCAACTTTTTTGGAAATGCAGAGGTGCCCATCCCATATGCTGCTTATGATATCATCAGAAATATACCTCAGAAAATGTTGGCTAAAATTGTACTTAAAGAATCAACCAAGTCTATTTTTTACACATCCAAATACTAAGAAACAACACTCCCCTAATTTTTCTTTTTGCCTATTTATTTGGCTGTAAGAATTTAAAATCCCTGCCTGAACATAATTATTTTGAAACCACAACTCCAAGGCTGAGGCAGGTTCATAGCAAAAACAACAGCCCTCACAAAATAGCCTCTTGGCACATTGCAAGTACTCAAAGCCCATGAGCAGGGTATTTTTCTTCCCCTGGCAAAGCAGATTTACTGAGGAGTCTGGAATGACAGTCAGTGAGTCATGCATAACCAAATCTGCAACACCACTCACAGCAGGGACCTCGCTGTATCGCTTACTGTAATTATGGCCTCCCTTCAGCTGTAGAGTTTCAGAGACAAAAAAAATCGAAGGTGTGCTTTAAGTAACTCCAGTGAAAAAAAGCACCAGCAACAGAGAAGGGTGCTGGCACTGCAAATGTTACCCAAACATGTACGAGTAATCTTTTAAAGCCTTACAGCCTTCAGCCCCTGTTTCGCTAGTAACAGTTACAAAATAAGAGTAAAATATTGGCAATAATATTAGTTTGTAACATTTTTAATCTAGTGTCAATATCAGCAGACTTAAAATGCCATTAGTCTTACTAAAAACAAATTTAACAATTCTGCTCATTAAAGAGAAAGAACTTAGAGAAACAATTAACTAATCCACTATGCCACACTTAGAACGTTGGAGTTCAGATTTACACAGCTCTTCTGGCACTTTGCTGACCAGTTCCATTCCAGTTTTGCATAAAGCCTACATGTTTATAACAGCACATATAGTAATATTATAGGTTAGTAATATTATGCTCAGTACCATCCAGATTTTTACATGCTCAAGCAAAAAAGAGAAAGCCCATAATTAAAATATACAAAAGGCCTTAAAGTTTCCCATTCCTAATAGCTTGACAACCATTACATCTCATACTCTGAATGTTATTAAAATAGAAAAGAAAGCCTATATATAGGTCTTGATTTTCCTCTTTTACGATATGTCGCTCTTTTGATTGAGCAGAGTTACTCTTATTTGTTTCTATTTAAGGGTCTGTCTGACACAAAACAGAGCTCAATAGATTGTTTGCCCTGATAGTGAAGGACATTAAATCAAATCTACACCTGCAACATAAAATAATCTAAGTCACCTGCTGAATCGAGCTTGTTGAAATAATGTTGTTTTATCATCCTGACAGATCCTGAATGCATGTCTAAGTGCAAGAAACAGTGACCATGTCTGCACAATGAGGACTGCACTGAAAAAGCTTCAGCAGATCTAGGGCTCAAAAATGACATGCAAATTGAAGGGAGTTCCACTGAGAGTCTTAGAAAAACAAGATGACATGACTGCAATATACACAGTTGGCTAAAGTGGTAATCAGCAGCAAGAAAGTGATTTTACCTGTATTGGTGACACTCACAAGACTGACATCGAAGTACTGCAAGTAATTCATGACAGGGGGTGAAGGAGAAGCAAAGGAGATAGCGAATGTAAAGAGGGATGCTAAAATGCTGAAGAAAGGTATAACAAAAAGGATTTTCTGACTGAAGAAACAAAGGCTCAAAGAGAATCATTTGCTCCGCCCACCAAGATAAAATCGAGTGGCGAGCTGACCATAGGTAGCAGGCACTAGGAGTGCTTTCTAATGGGTTGGCAAGACATAGCAAGAACCAAAGGCAGAAGCAAGATAAATTCAAAGTAGAAATAAGATGCAAACTGGAAGATGGGGAACCCCATCAAGCAGGAATCCAGATTCAAAGAAGCAGGAAATATTGGGATACCACATCTTACTGTCAGTAGATCAAGTTACTGGGATTAATACATCAGTAACCAAGCAACATATTAAGGGTCTGCTATATACTCCATATTTATACTTGCATGAGGTAGAAAAGACACAAAAGCAATCCTAAATCAAGCAACTTCATGCCTTGTTGCCTGTCAGCTCTACCTGAAGGTGTTGGTAAGCATTGGACAATGAACTTTGTTCAAATTAGCAGGCAAAACAAAGGCAGGAAAGATTCTTCTAATGCATTCATATGAAGACTGCATTCATGCAAAGCCTGGAGCAGATAAAAAGACTGCAATGGTTTTGTAAAGTCAGCTGTAGTGGGATAGATCTTTGCTCTGCAGATAGTTCTTTCTGCTTTGATAGAAGTAAGGCAAGATATGGAAGGCACTATGCTGAGCCATCCATATACTGGCATCATGAAAGGTTACAGGGATCAGGAACTACAACTGCTGTGATGATGGCAGGGACCTGGAATCCCTTCTGTGCAAGCAGATTGCAAATGAAATTGCAAAATGCTCCATGAACTTAAGGCAGTTGTGAGTAATCAGCTTGTGAGTTTGCTGCTTGTACACTGAGCATTATATGTATCCCTCACAGTACTTTACTCCTTTATACTGGATTTCACTGGTTTTCAATTCCAAGAGTGAGTCACTGGGAGGAAAAGAATGAGAACTTTTCTCTCTGAAATAAAGGAGATGGGAAATGACCTTGAAAAAAGGCATGATTTCACGCTTACTACTAGATTTTTTCTTGGCTTAAGATACAAACTATTAAGACTTCAGATTAAATTGAGCAAATATTTGAACAAAGAATGAGGCAGATTATTTCAGTAAAGAAAGAATAAACTCCACTTGTATGTGTGATCTGTAATGTCTATTACGGTCAACGTTCAAAAAAATCTTATCTTGTGGGCAATTCACAGCAGAAGTCATTGTTATTTCTCCATGCTCAAAGCACATCTGTAATTTAGGTTTCTTACTAAGAGATCAAACAGTGAGTGATTTAGACCACAGCTGTCTATAGAAAACACCAAACATTTTATGCCCCTCGCTTGTCCCCAAAGTGAACGCATGCTACCACTAAGTCTGTAAAGTCCATATTTTCAAAGATATCTAAAATTAAATACTTGTTTATGTAGACTTATACAGTAACCCACAAAAAGGGGCACTTCTCTACAACAAAGCCCAACTGAGACCACCTGTTTCACTGCCACACAGACCCAAGCTTCAGCTGGTATCTCCCAGAGTCAGGTGGATTCAGTAACAAAGCAGAACCGTGAAGCTCAAGGGCTGCAGGCCCTGAAATAGCAGATGCCACTCAAAAGAGGAGACCTGAGGTGGCTGCAAACCCCTCTCTTACAACACTTTTTTCCAGAACTCGTCTGAGGTTTAGTTCCATCTCACGGAAACTCAACTCATTGTTCTCATTTTGCAAGTATCAGCAAACCAAATGCAAGATTTTAAAAAGGCAAAGAAAGGAGAGTGCACAAAAGTGCAGAGCCTTTGAGGAGGAGCAGCCATGTCCTAGGCTGTATGAAACATCGAAGTCGTTCTTAAATTATCAGCAATACAAAGATTTACAGGCTCTTTGGAAAGATACAAAGTTAAACAGGCACTGGCTAGCAAAGCTTCCAAACTGAAACTGGTCTTCCAATGTAAGTTAATGCAGTGCACTGAAGTGGCAACAGAAACGCACATGCTGGTGAGCAAGCACAGTGACTCACTGGAAACAGATACAGGGAGGCTGCCACAGGACAAGCTGGTGCGGCACATGAGACAACACGGAATAGCAGCATCCCAAATAAGAGAGAGGTATGGAGAGGAAAGTAACTTGACCCCCGTGGCCAACACATTCAGAACCATTTATCTCATTACTCAGATTGCAATTTAGGCTTGGCTCTTGAAAATGCTATGCAGCAGAAGTTGATTTGCCTCATGCTGATGTGGTTCAGTTACTTTTGCATGCACACTACGTGCATCCACTTCTTATAAATCTGTTCCTCATGGCTTGGTCTCAGTCTTGCAATCACATTCAAAAAAACATTTTTACATACATATGTTTGCATACACACACTCTGTTCAGGACAGAAGTAGTCCTGTAGAAGACACTCTGGATGGCATTTGATTGCCTGAGGGTAAGCCCATGCAGCCATATGAGGAGCATGTTGTTATCTGAAACACCTACATGCGGCTGGCAAAAACGACACAGGACCTGTGGAGCTTTCTGACAAAGTAGATGGGGTAAAATTCCCAAGGAGCCTGAATGGCACTGGAAATATACGCTTACAGGTTTGGATTTCACATGTATGAGGGTGACATACCTACAGTCAGTCACTGAAATGGTTTTGGACTGAAACCTATCTGATTCGCTCTTGGTTTCCCCAGCCCATAAAAAAACAAATGGTTCCACAGAAAGACAGAAATTATTTAAAATTTTGTGAATGGATATCACAAAGAAAATGAGATTACACCAAAATCCAAGTAGCATGACAGCCAATAGGGCATTTCTGAATCTAACAGGTTAAAACCTGAAAGTAAGTGAATTAAGGCAACATGGAAACGAGAGCTGTTATTAAAATTGAATTTGATTCTTTTTGATTTCTCCAAGAAAGTTTTTAGGATAAATATTTAGGTAGACCACAGAAATCACCCACAAACAATATCTACACCATATAAAGATAATCCTTCAACTGCTACTTTAAAGCAAAATAAACTTCTCTTTGGCAAAAACAGCAGCTCTGATGCTATGTTATGCATCACTACTGTTAAGGTAATATTCCTAAACTGACAAACTTGGAAGTAATCACACTGAGGTTGTTCTAGATTTTAGCCTACTGAAACAACAGTAAGGTAAGCCTTTCCAAAAAAGTATTTCACAGACTCATTGTGCCTTTAAAGGGCAAAAAAACCCCTAGAATAGACAATCTATTAGTAGATTAAGTAGCTCAACAATCTATTAGACCAGTAAAATTTTAAGTGTTATGAAGCAAGAGTTCCCATATGCCTGAAGGAAAAAAAATTGGTAGGAAGTATAGGTCTTTCTTTCCTATGATGTCACTTTGTTTGGAACACAGCCAGCATAAAGCTTTTTCCAGGAGGTACCAGTGTCATGCCTCCCTCCAAAGATAGAGCAATTTCTAACGTGCACCTATGAAAAATGAATGCCTATGAAAAAAATAATTCAACATAGTTTCTCTATTAATCGTTCCAAAAGAGCTGCTTCATTACAGCTGGTACCATATTACATTGGCTTCCTCATATTCTGATCCCTGTTAAAATTTACAGGCTTTTCAAATTAGTAGTAAGATGCTAATCTAGATATTGAAAGTTGTTCTAATTTTGTTATTTTTTCAAAGGCAAGATAAGCTCAATTTCACATCAGCAACAAAATGCAAAATTGGAACTGCAGAACTAGCCCATTTGCACACAGCAAAGAGCCTAACAGAAGAACTTATTTCCATAAAATATTTCAGAATTATATGTTTGGGCATTATTAGTATCATGCAGCTCTGGACATCTTGGGAATGTTGACGAAGAAGGGAAAGTAGAATAACGGGGTGGGGAGAGGGGAAGCAGATGCGAGAGAAATCCCACAGAAATGTTACAACATTTCAGGAAAGTTTTGTTTGTTTGTTTCTAAAAAGACCAAAAGTGGCCACAACCCTCCGTCTCTGTTCCCATGAAAATACTCCCAATCTCTCTCACTTCAGAAGTGGGAAGACACTGATGATACACGGCAGGAGGGAGTGGGTCAACCAGGACCATGGAGCTGAGATCCTGGTTAATAAAAACAGGAGAAACAGACTTAAGGTTCAAGTTTAGAGTGGCAGAGCAGAAAGGCAGAGAGGTATCCTTTAGGATTTTACTTTAATGAGCTAAGTGGCAAATGTACATGGCCTGGAAAGCTGTACTACTGCTGCGGTGGAACTCAGGAAAACTAACTGTGGGAATCCTCTGTTCTGCACAGCTGAAACCTGCACATTTGTTTGCTATAATTACGGAAATGAGACCACTTTTCCCATTTATTTCCCCTTCTCTTAAACCCAAGCCAGAAAAATCCATGAAGAATTGCTATTACTTGCTTGGCAAAGTCCCAGTTTACCCAGGAGGCTGTCCACAGAAGCAGCTGCAGAGGAGCTGGAATCTCATGAGATTGCTGCTCCTAATGGTGTGGCATTAGCACGGGAGACAAGTTTCTTAAGACACAGAGAGGGACTGTGTTCATGTGTCCTGGGCCCCTAGGGGCTAAGAGTCTGCTGCTTAGAGCCATGTATGCAGACAGCTACATGTAAAAAAGGGGGAACCAATCATAACAGTCAACAGATACACAGAATAACAAATAACTCAGAAGTTACCCCAAGGAGCAGGGAAAGCATTTTTTAACTTATCCCTCCACCTCCATGGGGAGTTTGAGGGAAGTTATGAGAGGCAAAGAAACACCACAAACAATAACAGGGAAATTTTGGGATTTTATGATTTCTTGAAAAAATATACATATTTTGTATTCCATTGGAAATGGATGGGTCTGCAGAGCCCTTATAGATGTAGCTAAGATGGCATCAGGACATCAATGAGGCTGATAAATAACATGAGTCATGGAGAAGGAAGGACCTCAATAAAAAGAGAACTCTGTGGTTTTAACATGGGGTAGGAGGTACTTCTCAGTTCAGTCTTTGCTTTTGTTGTGGACTCTTGGTGTGAAAGGTCACAGTGCACCTGTTATCTTTTGCCCAGGGTGACCTACTGTACTGCCTTCTATCTTCTTCTAATCAAACTATAATCTCTTTAATCACACACGCTCTTCCTATGCACACATGGAAACAGTATGCCAGTTTCAATACCTTCACAGTTTCAGCTGGCTTCTCAGCATTATTAAAAGTTCCATCTTTATCAATGGGACCTTTGTTGACAACTTCAGCAAGGAAGAGGCAAGACTGAATGGGCCATAAAGACAAAAGTCAGTCCTTTACACAGCAGCCCTCTGGTCATTGCTATGGAAAAGCCAGCAGTGACTCCTGCCTATATCAAACGTGCTGTGAGGCACCAAGGGATCCTCAGCCCTCATGTATGTGAAACCGGCTTGTCAGTTTCAAAGACAAATGCTTTAAAAAGTTTGTCTCGTTACTACCTACACCTTCCTCCCGTTTATCAAATAAAAAAAATTAAAAAAAAAAAAAAGGAAGTTACAAAGTAGCACAAAGAGATTATAGGAATACCTTACGCACAGCATCCCACCGACAGCCTGATCCCAAAAACACTGAGGTCCAGCGTCCCCGAGGCCACGGGACAGTACTCACCGCTGCCACCCACACACCCTCCCCGCTCCGAGCCTAAAACCGCACCGGCCGGAACAGCTCGGGTTTAACACCGACAAAGCGCCCGGGCGGCCACGGGACTGCTCCTGGATACAAACGCCTTAACAACAGCCGGTGGCTGCTGTTCGCACTCGCCTCTCGGCAGACCAGCACAACGCCTGGGGTTCCCGGGACGCGAAAGGGGTGGGAGAAAAAATCAAACCAACCAAGGAAAAACCGTTTGGGGGCTGCGGAACACAGCGCAAAAATGGGCAAACCCTTCAGCCCCGGGGCCGGAGCAAACACCTTCTCCCGCGCAACAGGTTCCCGCTGAGCTGGCTGCGCTCCTCCTCCGCGGCGCGGCAGCCGGAGCCGGAGCCGCCCCCG
>VYXF01011207.1:207454-233936 GCA_013397295.1 Polioptila caerulea
GAGGGCGGCGGGGCCGAGCGGCGGCCGGGAGCCGTGCCCGCGTTACAGCTCTGCGCGCTTCCTCACGCCGCGGGGTGCGGGAACCCGCGTCCTCCGGGCAGGCTGCACTTTGGGTGAAGGTGCCGCTGAGAAACCCGTCCATTAAAGAGAAGTCGCTGCCCTTTCGGCCCCGAGTCAGCTGCCACGGGCGAAGTGCTGCGCCCCGAGGCTGCAGTGTGCCAAGTGCGGCGCGATAATAAGAAAAGTAAAGGATGTGTTCAGCGTTTGCTTTGTACATTATCCATTTGACTGAATCGCAGCGTTATTTGGTGATTGCTTTAACTTGTCATACACACACACACACAAAGTTGTTGTTTGTTTTTTTTAAATAATAAGCTCTCATTAAAAAAAAATCACAAGGGATAATGTCAAGCGAGGATGCTGCTGAGTTGCCTCAAAGCTGCTGGGCCTTAAACAAGTTGCCATAAGCTCCAAGGTCACGGTCTATCAACCAGTGACAGCCAAAGATGCGCAGCATCGGGTCGGCCTTTTTGGTGGGAAAAGCCTCCCCTGTGCCTCGGCACAGGCTCTGATGAGATGGACTCACTGCCTTGATATTAGTTTTGAATTGGTAGGCAAGACCTGCAACTCAACATCCAAGCCTGTTTGTTTTTTTCCATGGCAACATGTAAATGCAAATACGATATTTATGTTTGTAATTTGTGCCCTCGCTCACATATGCATATGATTTATCCGAATTATTATCAGTTTGTTCTATAAGTGAATGGATCAACTTGAGTTGAGATATATGTAATTTGTTTCTTTTTAAAACAAAAAAGTCATGCAACTGCTTTGTTTGGATTTAAAATCTGCAAAGTTCAGTGCTGGGCTGTGAGGTATTCTGAAGTGCGTGGGTATTGAGTCCTGAACCTTCACTCTTTTAACTTTGTATCCGAATCGGAACGCTGCATGCAAGGTTGTGGATGGACCACACGTTTTTCTCTTCAGCTGTTCTTCAGTGCAGAGCTGCCATGCAGGAGCAGCACAGAAATCTTGTCCTTTGGCCACCGTGAAGTCAGTCCCAGCAGAGAAGCAAACAGGCAGAACTTCTGGTTATGTTTGAGCAAGATCAGATTTGGCCTCTCGAGTCCTAGACACTTACAGCTGGTTACTTTGGAGGGATCAAGGTCAGAATAACTGAATTTTGCCATTGATGATGGACTTCTACAGACTGCCAAACAGGAAGTTCCGATTTCTTTAATTTAAAATAAAAATTTTCTCAGGAAATTTAAAAAACCCAATTTCTTAAAAATACATTAGTACCAACAGATACTCTATGCACATAAATTGGAAAAAGGAACAGGTCAATTTTTAACTATTTGATTCTTTATTTTTTTAATATTTACAATGCATAGGAAAGAGGCTGCCTCACCTCCACAGATGTTCTCTTTCTGCAAAGGGAATGGGTAAAAGAGAAGGCACAGCTTCAGTGCAGCTTCAGCAATAGCTTAGCACTATGGTTACAACAGTTAAACTACCAGTGTGCACCAAGAGCACCGAGACAAATTGCCTGCATGTACCTACACACTCGCAAAAAGAAGGACATGAAACCCCTGCAAAACTTAGGACTGTGAATATTTCCCTGTAGTCCCACTGCAAAGGTACTGCACTCTCTCTACATCTCAGACTGTGTCCCAAAGGCAAAAATTAACCTAACTTCTCACACAAGCATGCAAACAAGACTCTTCTGTTTTCACAACTCACCTTGGAAATACATCAGCATGAGGTGAGAAAACATCCCATTAACGTATGTTAGCACTCCTATCTGCTGGTGCATGTGGCTCTTTCTTTAAATGCACATGTGGTTAATTGTTAAACAGCATATGGGGAATGCAAAATTATTTTCTGAAGGACCCATTTTATTTCTTTTAAACTAAACCAGAAAAACTAAGCATAAATACCAGGGTCCTTAGGACCTGGCCTTCTCTAAAGCTTTAGCTAACTAGTTGCATGCCAAATACCCCACTTAATTATAAAACTTACTTAAAAAATAACTAAAATCAAACAGAAATAAAAGCAAAACATTCAGAGCATTCCATGTCTAATGACTGCTTTCCAAAGCCCTTTACCCAAACTAAACATATATTAGGTGCTATAAGAACAAAAATGTAAACTACTTTTTCTTTGATAAGCATCTTAAAACACATCATAATTAAGGCCCAACACAACATGCTGCAGCCTCGCTGTAAAAAAGAAGAATGCAGAAACAAGATATGTTGTGTCACTAGGGGCTGTTCAAAAGACAATTTTGTTGCAAATGGAGAAGGGGAAGAACCTGCCTTGTTTCGGGTGGTGGGGGGGAAGATTAAGAAAGGCAAAACCCAGAATGAGTTTGTACCAGTCAACTGGAGAAGAAAGAAGAAAGCTTAAGAAAGCTTTTATATGCATGTAACAAGGAGAGTGAGTGAGAAAAGGACCTAGAAAGAAAAAAAGTCCTATTAAAAATGAGACTAATTAGTGATAATTAAAATAGTGATAAAACCACAAGAGACATCACTTCCCTTCTTACATCTCTTTATTATGATGCACTCCAAACATAGAAGTGAATTTAGGAGCCAACTCTAGACACACCTTTTCCTCTACTTGATAGGATCAAACACAGTCCTGTTACAACAGCATAACATGAGCAAGGTTTTCTTCGATTAAATGATTCCCTGCTTACACTAGACACAGACAGATAATTTTGACCTACAGATGTATTATTGTTGTAAACTGACAGAAATATCACTATTCTCTTTCACTGGTATATCTTCTGCCTAACTCTGACTAAATGGTCATTAATTCCTGAGTTTGCAGTTAATATTTTTGTTCTTAATAAGGTCCAGGCATACTTATTTGGAAAGTAAGGTTGTTCATGGAGAAGAGAAAGCTTTGGGGAGACCTCATTGAGGCCTTCCAGTACCTTCAAGAGGCTTTTTAAAAACAGGGAGAGGGACTTTTCATATAGGCAAATAGACACAGGACAAGGGACAATGGTTTTAAAGAGAAAGCAGGCAGGTTTAGATTAGATGTTAAGAAGAAAATCATTACTTAGAGGGTGGTGAAGCACTGAACAGGCTGCCCCGAGAGTTTGTAGATGCCATATCTCTGGAAGTGTTTGAGGGCAGGTTCGATGGGGCCCTGAGGGACTTGGTCTAGTGAGTGGCATCCCTGTTGATGGCAGGAGGTTTGGAATTTCATTACCTCTAAGGTCACTTCCAACTCAAACTATTCTATAACTCTATAATCCACTAGGTAAGAATGCACCATTTGAGACTTACAGGTTTATGTGCTAAAAGAAGGATACCATCGAGAAAGGAGATTACAAATCAGTCTACCTTGCTACACAATCCAAGACTTCTTCAAAGAGTTTAAATATTTAGATTAAGATGTCATGCACTGCCTTTACACTCCATAGTCAGTCATCAAAGCCAAGCAGACCATGCAGGGTTCTCACACTTACTGCTCTCTTTACAAAACAATTGCTAAAAAGAAAACTTCTCAGCAATGCCATCCTTCATCACTGCTTTACAAGGTTTGAATATGCATGTGTTCAACATGTGCTTTTGACTCTTTACTGCGGAGTGATTTATTTCCATTTTTAAAATTTTCTCCAATAAAAAAATAAATCACAGGTTTTTATATTTTGAATAAACATATGATTATTCTTTTAAAATATGTGTTAGGTGATTTTTCACATTCTAGTTCCTAATGATGTGTTAATTATCAGCAGATAAAAATGCAACCCACTGAGAAGAATTGGCTAGACGAAATAGTAACAAGTCAGCTGACAAATTTAAATTCACAGGCTGACTTCAACGGCTGTAGGTGGATTTGTTCCTGCTGAGGTCTAGAAATCCCCCTGCCCAAGAGCACTTTTGACAACCACTGTAGTGCTAAAGTAAAAGTACAACTGTACTTTTAAAGCATATTTTTAATGGAAGAGAGTTTCAACCTTTCTCTTCAATTATCTATTCCAGTATTTGTTCAGATGGGTTTTAAACTAAGCAGAAAATGTCTCACCAGCTCACTCACCTAATTCACATTGAAATAAAATGGCAGTGCCTCCATTGTCCAAATTATATTTCCAGAGTTCCAGCCAGCAGCCAGAAAATACATGAAATGGCATGTTGTTTGTGTACTGTAAGATGAAATCTAACCCTTGTTAAGCTTTGCATTTCATGAATTGCTGCGCTCCACTACCTAAAGAACAACATACGTGAGGAGTGTTCTGCAGCTGTTAATAATCAATGCCAGGAATAATACAAAAATGTTGATTACAGGTACTTAACTCTTGATGTCTAAAGCTATGCAACTGATTTTACATTCCATTGAAGTCCATGAAAGAAATTATCTTTTAGAAGGTAAGATCATCTGTCCTGTGTTAGACCTCCACTTCAGCACATAAAGATGAATCCTGTGCCAGAATTGTCCTTTTATTTCCACTGACTAGAAAGGCTGACTACATGAGTAGGTCATGTGCAAATGTGCACGTCTGTCTGGTACACCTCACCTTTAATGCTTTTATGTTGCCCTTCAAAACATGGAAGATGCAATGTTCAGTTACAATGTGTACCATATGGCATACACAATGTGGAGTAGTCAGTACTTCAAAATGTACAGTACTGATATGTAGGAGGTGTTTCAGATCCTTAGGTCTTAGGTTACACATGCCCGAATGGCAAAGGTGGGGATGAAGTCACATGTGTACACAGAAAGCAGGGATGTCTTCCTAGCTTTCTGAGTCTCCACCTTCTTCCTTGCTGTCCTCCACACACATGTTAAAAGGGCTGATTCGTTTCCCATAACAAAAACAAAAGAAGACCACAAGAAAAAGGGAGTAACAGTTCCTAAATTGTTCACTTTTCTTGCGAGTTGCTCTAAAATGTATCTGGTGCACTCTGGTGGCTGCCTCGGAAATTTTTAATTCCATGACTTTGCAAAAGGTGAAACAGTAACTACCAGAGCTGCTTTTGAGATTATCCATATGAAGACTAATGAGCACGTGAATTTATTCTGTTTTATCCTGTTTGTTTTTTCTTTAATGCTTTCTCTGGAGAAGCTCAGATCTTGCCCATTGCTGCCCATCTGCTTGCCTTATGTAAATCACAATGCAGGGATTGAGCAGCTGAGGTTCTCATCTGCCCTATGTTTTCACTCATTGTCAGACAGCTGCTGAATTTTACCCAGAGAGGTATATCTGTTTCTGTAGAAGCAACTTATCCATGTCTATTTGTAGTATGACCTTGTACAAGCCCTCATATCAATTCTTGCTTCCCTTTCCCCGTAACAGGGAATCCATACAACAGGGCTAATAGTATCTAGCTATTTATGGGGATTATTCACCATATGTTCGATTACATTGAAAGCTACCAAAAAATGCAGAATATTATTTCCTGTTACATCACTAGATTTACTTTCATTTGGTGCATGATTTAATAGGGATAAAATGGCATGGATTTCTGCAACTACAGGCACACAAAACAGATGATAAAACAGTGCACTTCATAGCATGTTCACATGAGGTATAGGATTTTTGGGGAAAACTGAATACTGCAACTGGTGTTTCATGCCACTTTGGGAAAGGGGAAGTCAGCATGAGTGTTGGAGACTAAGAGATTTTCACTGGTAACACTGAATTACTCCTTTTTCTTGAACTACTTCCGATACAATTTTGATTTTATAAACCATGATTTCACATATGCCACTAATTATGAAAAGGCAGTTGTATTTTCAGAATATAATCACCTTGCCCCTTCTTAATTCTCCCAAAGAATTACCTAAATGTGATGTATACTGAATGGATTCACTGCAGAGGTAGATACACTCTACTAGCATGTGAAAATGAAATAAAGGTAGATAAAATTAAAAGTTTGGAGAATAGTATCTCATTTTTCTGTTTGATCATATTTTACATTTATACAAGGCAGCTGTATAACCCTTAAGAAAGATTTTTTCGGGGTTAAACTAACTTTTTGGTTTTTTTTCAGAGAGAGATCTTCCATCCTCCTGACTCCTTGTTGACTCTTTCTGCATCTGTTTCAATTTGAACTGATCTTTCCTGAGCATGAGGACCCTGAACTCTGTAGAGCAACTGGGACCTTGTACACCACAGATACTTTCTTCACTACATCACAGGCACAGTATTGTGGAAAACATCAGCTTTCCACATGGCTGCTTCTCACGTTGGTGAGACTGATCTGAACATCATGCATTGTCTGATAGACTCGGAGCAGACCTGCTGACTGGCTTGCACATCAAAGTACACAGAGGAAGCTCCTTCTGAAATGGCTTCTCAGGGATGTGTGCTACACTTCTGAATGGAAGGGGGCATTTACTCTGTTGAGAGGCTGCTGTCATGAAGGCCAGAAATACTGGGTTTGTCTCTTCTCTTGGACCTTGCAACCAACACCAAACCCACCGAAGAGGCAGGAGTGGAGAAGACTCCAGTAGCTAACAACTTCCTTTCCCTCTTCTTCTTTAGGTCAGGATATAGAGCCCTCTATTCAGTGTTTGGGATGTAACATTGGTGAAATCATTGGCTGCAGTTTCATCAGGCAAGATGGAGGGGGTGCTAGCAAGTGCAGAGAACACACTTGGAAATAAATATATGATTTGATGCTTCACAGACAGGCTGTATCCATCACTCGCATTCAGGGTCTGAGCCAGTTGCCACCATCCCCACCCCCTATCCTAGATCAGGCTTAAGTAGGGTCTGGCACAGCCTTTTTCAGTCTGCATCTGGCTAGGAAGTTGAAACCATGCTCTCTCCCACACATGTTAACTAAGTCAGTCAGCACATTGACTGGGAGCTCTTCTCTTCCTTACCCTTCTAATTTTGCTGTCGCCTGCAGATTTGATCACAGCTGAAGTTGTAGCACAAAAACATCTGGTGAAATAAAACAGAACAGCCACAAAGGAGGAGAGTTTAGTCAGTCAGAAAAGCTCATGAAAATTGTGACACAATCCTAAGCTGAGAGAGCCAGAGCTATCCAGAAATGTCACTATGTGCTGAGGAGAAATGCTTCAGAACAAAGAAAGGAACAATTGCATGAGTCATGGGCTGTGAGAAAGAAAACCACTTGTCTTTAAGGGTTGAAGAATACCCAGTAAAACTTCAAGTTAACACAATGCAAAATATTCTTAGTTCTTTCTTACTGACAAAAATATTCATTTTGCATCATCTTCTTTCATCCCAAACAAATATTAGAAAAGTGTTTCTTGCTCTCACATTTTATACTGCAATCAAATTCAGCCACTCATTAATATGGAATATTTCAAGATGTCAGTCTTATTTTTGCTATTTTGAATGGAAACAATCTTCTGAATTCAATATGGGTTTTAAAAATGGTTCATATCAACTCAGAATAGCATTTTCCAGAAACTTAAAATCCAAAAGAAGGCCGCCCTACTTTAACCACATGTGAGGTCCTGACTACAGTTTAAGATATATCATCTTAATGAGACAATATCTTTTAAAACCATGTTTGCAAGTATCGTAGACAAATCAGAAAGAAGGAATGAAAGTTCCCACATTCTTGCTTGTCTTGCCTATTCCATGAGCTTACCAAGCTCATTTCATACAACCAATTTTTTTTTACTTCTTTTGTATAAAATAGCTCTGGCAACAACATTTAGCACTTGCAGTGTTTAAAAGAAAATTAATGTAAGTATATGATATTTGGGATTGGAAACATTATTGTAACAAGGATTGGACAAATTTTGAACCAAAAAATTTACAAATATAAGCTGCAAGTAAAAACAGATCCTTTATGATAATACTTCTGATGCTTTTTATTTACTCTTCATAGGTATTCAAAAGTAGCTCTCATGAATAACAACTACAAGGAAAAGTAGCATGAATACTTGTGCAAAAATTTGTACAAGAAATAATTATTTGAGGTTTTGTTTCTTTTTGGCTGAAAGCCAGTTAGAAAGCTGAAAAAATACCAGTCATACACTAATAAGAACTCACAGCACTATTACAGGTATTCTGTAGTACCATGTACCAAGCAATAACTATAGAGTTCATGAGAATCTCTAGGCTGATGTACAGCCACACATGAAAGTCACAAATAATTTTAAATGAAGTGTCAAATCTGTACCCTTCAGGTCTTTGGTCCTCTAAGGGTACATTTGTGACAGTCACAAGTGACCGGATTTAATAAATTTGCACTAATTTGCTCATCTTTGATTGCAAAGAAATTGTGAAAGGTTTGTAAAGCAAGGTTCAGACAAGAACTGCAGAATTACAAGGCAAGAATATACTACCACTGCTGTGTATTTTGGAAGCAATTGCTGGAGTTACAGAAGGCTAAACTTGAACATTTGCCTACATCAAGATATTATAGTGTAGTTTCTGCAGGAAAAACGTAATATTTGCCGTTCACTCGGAAGATATTCACCCCTAAAATACTGTATTTATGTTATGGTGGTTAGATTTACTTTGATTTACTGTAGTATCTTACTATTTAATAACTCACGCTACATACAATACTGTTCACCATATGTCCCGAAAGGAAAAAAGAAGAGGAAAGATGAAGTAACTTTTAAATGAGGATGCATATTTGGAAAGCAATGCAAATTTAAGTATACGTAAACATAAATATTATGGGGACATCTATGACCAAGTCTCCTGAAATTTCAGTCTATCAAAGATAACTATAGGTTTTACAGGGAGAAATTAATACAGTCACAAGCAAAATCAGAACAGCAGTAAATGACACAAAGCCGCCCAGGAAGTAGGGGTGGTTGGCAGAGTAGGATGCACACGTGTATCCTGCAAGAGGGAAGAGAACCCAGGGAATGGTTCCAAGCCATATGGCTGCCATAGGGAAGTGGGGTCAGAGGGAGCAGTAACAACGTGCAGCTGCATTGGTGTTTGGTCTTAGATAAGAAAGACCATCTGCAACTCTTGGCTGCCCTTGGTTACATCTTGGCACTTGAAAATCAATGGGAGCAGCGCTACTAACTTGCATCAGTGGAAGAATGCATTTCTCTCAGGGACAGTCAGCAATTCCCAGAATCAGGGAACACTATCCCTTATACACTATATCCCCCTTTCTCTGGGGAGCCTGTTTAGTTCTCAGCCACCTCTGGGTGAAAAACCTTTTCCTGATACCTAACCTAAACTTCCCCTGATTCAGCTTCAGGCCATTCCCTCAGGTCCTGTCACTGTCACCACAGTGAACACATCAGTGCCTGCCCCTCCTCTTCCTCTCGTGAAGATGTTGCAGACCTCAATGAGGTCTTCCCTCAGTCTCCTCTCCTCCAGGCTGAACACAAGTGACCTCAGCCCACCCCTACAGCTGCCCCTCAGGGCCCTTCACCATCCTCGTGGCTCTCCTTTGGATGCTCTCCAAAAGCTTCATATCTTTTTTTATATTGTGGTGCCCAAAACTGCACATAGTGTTCAAGGTGTGACCTCACCAGTGCAGAGCAGAGTGGGTCAATTGCCTCCTTTGAGCAAAGTATTCTTTACTAAATATAAAAACAAATTGGCAGAAGGCACTACAATCTAGTCAGTAATATTTCCATCTCAGAATTTCGATGACTCCATCTATCTCTTATCATGGGACAAATGATTTAAAATATCAAAGAATGATCAGCATCTATTTTCTATCATTTCTTGACCATTAAAGACAGTGCTGTACTACTTTATACACTGTGAATGAGAGATAGACAAAGGCAAAGACATGAGAATTGCAGTTTGTATTAATGAAAAGTAATATTTTTGAAGGGGCACATAATTTCCAGCTAGACTGACATCCCTTTATCAGTAATTATGCATTTTAACCATCTCAGTATAGTAAATCAGCTGCATAAACTTCTGGTTTCACCACTTTTTTCAAGCCCATTTTCTACCATCTTTAAAACTGAAATACAAGAAGTTAGCACTTTCAGTAATTTGAGTACTTCACAAGTTCTCATTGAGATGTGGATGAACCTTGTATTGAGTGTGAATGACAATGAAATCTGGTAGAAAATATTACAAAGAAGATACCTGTAATACCATGAGTTCTTCTATTCTTGAGGGTATTTAGAACCCAATTATTTTACCTGTATTTTGGAACATCTTACAGAAGTATGAGGGGATAATCATCTGTAGGATTTTTCATCACCTGCTGGCTGATGTACAAAAGCTTCAGCTATACACAAGTAGCTCCACTCCAGAAGACTTGACAATTTTCTCAGAATTATGAGTGTTATTGATAAATGTCATAAAATTACATTTCTGTTAGCTTAGCTGGTTAGGAACAATCAAGTAGTACTCATATGAAAATCCTATTGTTTGTGGTTTGCTTTTATCAAGCTGCAAGGTGAAGGACAAACTAGAAGCAGGGCAAAACCAGCATACAGGCCACAAACAAACAACAATCAACTATTACACAAATGTTCTTTTCTCCCTCATTGCCCATATATGCAGATATAAAATGATCAGCACTCCAAATTTTCTAATTGCCTAATAGGCATTACCATAGATTGTTTAAGGTTCTCTTCTTAAGGCAACAGATGATAAGGATTGGTGAATAGACAAAAGGCAAATTGATAAATTATAAGGTAAGTGCCTACACTGTAGAACAAGAAGTTATTCCATAGCTGAGATCATCAGTGTTTGTAAAGAAGGTAGCCTTACTTCATCAAAGGCTGAAAAAGATTTGGAAAATGGGGTTATAAATGACAGGGCTGCAGCTTTTCTGCTGACAGAGCACATGAAGCAAAATGATGACCCCACCAGAGTCAGAGACTGAGCATCTTCTGATTTTCCTGGAAAATATTTCATCCCCTAGTTCCTGTCTTGTGAGCCCAGAATCTGCTGCAACACTTGGGCTCCTTTGCACTCATCTCTGAGGTGATGCAGGAGAGATGGGCACCACGGTAGCTCCTACCAAGACTTCAGTCCCCTGGCCCAGTGCTGCTGGAGCTGGATGGTCCACCAGCCTGACTTTGGGCATGAGTGAATTGTTTGCTGTCTGGGTTTTGGATTCGTAAGAGATTTTCAATTTTAAGTATTTAAATTGCTTTTTCCTTTTGGTTTGTTTGTTTGTTGGGGTTTTTTTTTCATTGGGGGATAATTATAGGACAATCAATATTTTCTCATTCTGCTTTCTTTTTGTATTTTTTGCTTAGATCACTTTCTCATTTATTTCAACATCATTCTTAGCATCAGAGAGGTCTTTTAAGAAACAGCACTATGGTAAAAAATTAGAGCACTCTTTCAGGTAAAAAAACCCAGAACAGATAGGAGAATGGAACAGCGGTGTGAAATTCCACAAGGATTCATGTACAATTATTCCCTGCACAGCTTCCACCAAAATGATGAGATTAACAGGTGTCAGATCCCTCTCCCTTTCATGTTGAGAAAGATATTTACAGTTGAGGCCGGGCACTTGTCGACAGCACCCAAGTTTTGAGCACATCCCAAAGGAATCAGAAGAATTTTGGAATGGAAGCTTTCTCACTATGGCCTTCTACACTTCGATTTTGCCGGCTGGACTCTTCCAGAATGGGTACAGAGAAAACATGCTTGTGTAGTTAAATTTTACCAATATACTAGTACTTGTGACTTTTAATACCTGTTCAGGTATTTAGGTGGCTCTAGTAGTGTAAAGTGCTTTTCTACTGCAGCCACAGTAGGACTTTTCCTAATATAGCTATTGTTTCTAAAAATCCACATTTCTCATTGAAATTGGCAGTTTTCAAGCACTTCCAAAAATTAGAAAAATTAATCTACAGCCTTCAGACATCTCTTAGTTTCAGTTTTACCAAAGCAACAGCACAAACACCACAAGTCTCTATGATGGTTTTGGGGATCCTGGCATCAATAAACAATTAAGGGAAAAAAAGCTGCATGCCCACCAAAACAATTCCTTTTTTTTTTTTTTTTCTTAGCCTGTATTTTCCCCTCCAGTTGCTTTGGATCATCACTAAAAATTAAGACAAAATTGTTATAAAAGATGATTGCTACTCTAAGAGCAGATGCTCATAGGAGCAGTTTTCAAACTGAAGATTTTGCTTTTTCCTAGCCCCAGTTTCAGAGTTATCTATTTGTGGAAGCATCAGGTTATTTTCTACCCAAAGTGCATTTCATTACAGTAATCACAGGAAGAGGTTTTTACAAGGAATCAGCCCAATGTATAATGTATGCTGCAACACATCATATTACAACATATTATATATTACAATATATAACCATAATAGTTTAAAATGTTTTAAGTGCTGCTGAATGTACTATTCACATGGGCAAAACTGGAATGTTGTTGTTCCCCTTGAAGCAGGTACATAATTTTTTAGCTGCCAACAAGCTGTGAAATACCTATAACTTTAGGATGTTGCCATGTTTCAAGTACCCTGCTTTAATCAGTAGAATTCCCTACTTCTAACTATTCATTTCAGACTATTGTAGCTATTCTAGTCAAACTAATTTCCTATTCTCTTGGCTGCAGATTAAGTACTTTAATGAAAAGCATGGCCAAAATTTTAAAGTAGAGCTTCATCACAGTTGCTTTGCAAGAACCCACTACATGTACTGGATTTTGTGTTATTCACGTTTAGAGTCTGAAAGTACAGAAGTGTTGGAATAGACGATTAAGTACTATTCTTAAATTATAGACATATTGCAAAGTACAGAAGAACACTGGGAATATATTTACAAATCTCCCAACAGAACATACTGTACTATGCTTGGTGTATGTCAGAAAGACTTTTAAGTCATAAAAGTACATGTCAAACTCTTTTGGCATAACATATTCTTATGGAAGCAAACAATGTACATTAAAAATAAAATAAGTACTGGTCTAAATTGTACAGTCAGATCAGGTTTTCTGTTAAGAGGCTGATTGTCCCAAACACAATATAATGGAAGCTGCAATTATGTTTATACAATATTCAGATTTAAACTATATTAAATACCATTTCTAATTCAGGACTTAGTTAAATATGCCTTGCTCATACAAGTAATACCAGTGATTTGACTGCACGCTACTGTAATTATAGGATCAATTTTTAAAAGCCACCAAACACTTATACAAAGCAGAGGTGGTCTGCAGGTAAAGACAGGGAACTAAATGACTGAAACACAAACCTCAAAGGAGAAACAAAAGAGTTGTATCAATGTTCACTGTCTCTTCCAGCAGCAGCACAGAGGGGAATTAACAGTAACTACAATGAAGAAACTGATTCAAAACCAACTGAAGGGGGTGGCATTTCACACAATGTGCCATTACACAGCATAATTGCTTGCCACAGGATGCTGGTGAAGCTAAAAGCTTACACAAGTTCTCGGCAAGACCAGAATGTTTGGGGAAAATGTATCCACGGACGATTACTAAATACACAGAAAGAACATCTGGCTCAGGAATTGCCTGGCAGCATATGGCTGCAAGCTGGTGAAAGCATTGGGAATATTGCCCTTCTTTAAAACTCTTTTATGGATGTCTTTTAAACAAGTAGGATACCAGGGATATGGACTTTCTGTCCAAACCAGTAGAGCCACTTTTATGTTCAAATAGGCCATAATTTAAAATAATTCTTGTTCCTTGCAACAATGACTGTAATGGAAATGCATGTGAATGACAAAAAATAGAAATTATTAGTCAGTATATAGGACACTAGAAAAAAGTATCTTTATTATACTGCATTATTTTTTTTTAAAGTAACACATCCTATTTAATTTATGATTGAATTTATTGAACTTTCTGAGGATACAATTTCCTGATTAGATTTAAAACCATCCCTTTTCAAGGAAATCTGGATCACATTTAGCACGCAGTTGTCACAAGCAATTCTCAGGAACTCATTCCCAACCATGGATCTTGTGATGTACAGGTTGGCCTGCTCCAGCTTTGCAAAAATGAAGCAATTCTTCAACTCTAACCCCTGTCGCTGAAACCTTTTAAACCCAGACTAACACTGACAGTGTACTTATCTGCAGAACACAGGCCCCTTTCTAAATTGCAAGCCATGTTCCCTGTTCATAGTGGATGTTCCGTGTTATCTTAATTCAGTGAATTATGTATTCACAAAATAAGCATCCATTTAAATTTTAACAGTGCACTTTAGTCGGCAAAACTGTTGTGTTTATGCCCTGATTGGAAATGTAAATATCAAAAATGTCAGTGGACAAACAGAAAGACATCTGCATCACTCTGAATTTCTGAGTGATATTTTGGGTTAACGAATAAAACCTGTCAAATGCATTTTGCTATGGCAAAAAGTATTTAGAACTCCTCTGGATTAGAAAACTTCCTTAAAAAAAGATCTGTTCTCAATGTAGAATGTCAGCATATATTATCAGATCCATGTCCTTCGAAAAATTACATTTGCAGGCATTGCTAGAGCTCATAATCCAGCTCATGCAGATGCCCAAAGACGTTCCTGCTGATTGGTTTTGGTGTTATGTTTGAGTCAGTAGGCCTGAAACCTAAGAATGAATTTTAAATAAACTTTCTTTACTTCAGATTAAACCAAGGTAGATGGAGCAAATAAAACAAATCCCCTGGAGAATACTCACAAGAACTCATCTGTTTGAAGATAGTATTAAATACAGTTTATATAGCAGATCTTTAATATTAACAAGGAATTCCATATTTTCTTGCCTTTCATTTCATTCCTAAACACTTGCTCATTATTCAAACATTTTGCAGTGTCATGAAAATAGCTGCAATTTATTTTTTTCTATTAGGGCCTCGAGTTTTTAATTTTGCTCCAACTATTTGTATTTGCATGCAAAGTCTCATTAATGGAAGCAGCTAACACAAAGGAGAACTGCAGAATCAAGTGATTTGCTAAGTTAACAATCTCAGCATGGCTCTTAGCTAGTACAAGAGTAGGTTCAAAGATCCTCTGAATTACAAATTAATAGTTGCACAAATTCCAGAGCAGATATGAGAAATGAGTGAGAAGTCTCTGTGCAACCAGTTCATGGAGTGGGTGTTCCAGCATTAGGAACCATCAACCGCAGATATTAAGGAATTCTGTTTCTCAGAGCTCATAACTGATAGGAAGAGTAGACAGAAGGGTAAGACCACTTTCCCTTTATATCCTGCTACTTGCAATATTTTGTGTTTTGCAAAATAGAGAGCACCGTTCCCTTCACTCCCCTCAACAGCTACTGGGCTAGAGAAGATGCGTTTTAGGAGACTTTGGACATAAGGCCATTTTCCTCAGAAGCTAAGATTTCTGCTGCTGGAAATTCTGAGATGACTTTGAGTATTTCTGCTATTAATTAGAATTGTTTGTTATAATTGTCTGGATCAGACAAAACAGTTCCTAATCTGACACTCAGATAATCCTTTCCCCTTTTCCCGGATATTAGAGAGATTTGTACCCTTGGGCTGATCTACAGCACATGTACACAGAGGGCTGGGTAATGGAAGTTGCTTTCTGTAGCTTCCATTGTTCTTGTAAATATTGACATCCATGTTTTCTATTCAAAGGATTTCACCTGAAATTATAATGAAGTTAATAATCTTGAAAGGGACAGAATTATTTGGCTGATTTTTAATGCAGCTTTTTTCCCTCCCCTTTATCCATGCCTGAATTCCATTGTTCCCAAGCTACACTCAGAAAATGCACATAAAAAACAGGATCTTCAGTTGAATTCTCTAGCTTCACAGCCAACATTGGTCATTATTCTGTGCATCCCCAACTCAAAATGAGATTTTTATGTAAAAAAAACCAAACACAACAAATGCTCAGTCTTCTGCTTTCAAGCTATACTTTGTCATTTAGCAAGCTTTTATCTCCAATACCAAATGTATTCAATCAATATACGTGGGCACACCAGTAGCTATCAGTAAAACCAGCACCTATAATGGGACTGTGATCCAGCAGTGTTTGAACCAGATTCTCATGGACAAGTTTTGGAACTCCAAGATTCACCTGAGTACCCCCATAATCTGAAACTCAGGGAATAGGTGAGGCAAATGTATTTTTGTGTCTTAAGAGTAGCAGCTGTCAGAAAAGGCAAAGATGCCAGCCTGATATCCAGTTCACAGGCAGGACTCTCCAGCTCCAGTGGCTTCAAAAGACTCTACGGACTCCATGCTTGGCCTTCTGCCAAGAGTGGTGATTACAACGTGTCATGACATGCAATGCTTACTCAATTTTCCTATGTGCCCCAAATGCCTGGGTGTTTTCCCCATGACAATTTTCGGATCCTGGTGTTCCAAACTACGGAACTAAAAATAAAATGCTGGTGCAGAACAATGTCTGTCGGTTCTTTGGGTACTTACTAAAGCTGAGGACAAAAAAACCCCCAATGTTATACTACATATAACACATGGATACATTAAAGAGGGTTTGATTATGAAACACTGTTCATATTTACCAAAACATAAAATGGAACCACTGAGCTTGTAATGGTGCAAGTAACAATCTACCACCATTTTTTTTTTCCTGTCAGATTAAGAAGGAAACAGCTGTTGTCAGATGGCAGCATGATGCCAATAGTCGAACAGGAAGGATTACGGCATTCAAGTCATCTTAATTCTACATAAGCATTAATAGAGGCTTTTCTTTCACCACAAATGGCTAATGTAGCTGAGCTCTGACACTGGTCTGAACTTCTCACATACCTAGGGAAACTAAATGCTGCTGTTAGCAGCATAGTAGATGAAGTAATATTTCCTTTAATAAAAATGTCATGAAGGATTTACACATCTGATGCAAACCATTAAATTGAAAACACCACGAAGCCCAGAACATTAAAATGATGTCTCTACGTTAGGTCTAAAGACACCTTGAAAGAAAACATAACATCCTTTATGTACTTAAACCTATTATAAACAGCTCATTATGATTTCCTATTTATCAAATTGATCTGGACCTTAAACTCTGCTATGTAAGAGAGTTCAAGGGAAATTACTAAGGGCACAGAGTGCAGGGGGAGTCAGTAAATACTGGGCAGTTCATTGCATGGAAACTGATTTTAGGAGCAGAAACACAGCTCTGAAAGACTAAGACATTTCAGAGTGATACTTCCTTAAACACCTCTGCTCTGTCCTCATTTCATATCTGTCTGTCCCATAACATTGAAGGCCTTTGTTGATCCCATTTCTAGCGAGTACATGCACATGAACATGCATTCATAAGTCTTATTTTTAAATGAATCTTAAAAACATCTATTTACCTTATATCACTACTACATATTTTAATGTTCTCTAATTATCATCTATATTTTGATGAGTTTTACTGCTCTTATTAATATTACAACAGCAGTGGTTTTAAAATTCTTTCAATTTTGTCTCAGTCAGCTTTTACTTCCCTTACTGGGTAAAACACCTTTACCTCATTTACCAGAAAGCTGAGAGACAGTGTGGCACAGTGGGGAAGAAAAGCTAAGGATGAATTTGCTGCTGCAAGTAGTTCAAAGGATTATCACACAGCCCAATCCTTCAATTTTATTAGAAATTGATCCCTTAACTGCATTAACTATCCAAGCAGGTTTTTATCCAAATTAAGTTTCCTTCTTAAGTTTGTCTAGAGGCAGATGGTAGCCTTTAAAGATTACTGGAGATATAAACCATTCTATCTTATATATGTAATTATAAATCAATACCACATCCCTAATTCATAGAGAATATGTGTTTTTCTGTGGCTATGAAATCTTTTGTCTCATTATGCCCAAGTCTAATAGCATTTACTGTCATAATAGCAAAATGCAGAATTTATGGGAGATGTTAATTTGTTGCTACTGCTGGCCACCAAATGCAGGACCATATGTTTCTCTGCTGGGAAGAACAGAGAGGATTCTTTTTTCTAAAATTCTTTTCACAGAATTAAAATTTCCTACAGGAAAAATACATGATAGATCAGTTCTCCTCTTGCACCTACCCTTTGCTGTAGTGTCCCCAAACCTGGGGTTGGGAGAAAACTTTAAAAATTGGATAGCATTATAGATTGGACTATAGGGGTTGATTTGCACCTGTAGGGAGCAGGAGGGACTCTTACATTTTTGCTAGAGGAAATGTCAATTCTGCAGAAAGGAAATGAAGGTAAAGATACCTGTAAACAAGGGAATGTAGGTCTTGCTCTCATTACTTTGTATAAATCTCCAGGCCATTTGATTTTATCTCAGAAATTATGATAAAGTTCACAACGTCAATGCATGCCCTTGCCATGAGCATGCAGAGATTCACCACTTCTCTACCTTCAGACATTCCAACTTTGAAAGCAGAATTGAATACAATTAAAAAAAAATCTTTGTCCAGACTTGATGCAAGAAAGAAATAAACAGAACTTTTAGCTCCATAAATGATATTTGTCTTGACTTGAAGCTTATTTTTCAGCAGACATGAAGTATTAGCATTTCTGTTCTTAAAAACATTAAATTTATTGAATGCCTATGACTACTTCATTTCTGCTGGACATCTTTGTGTTGAGTTTGCCTCCAAATGGCATTCTTGACTTTCTTTTGTTATTTCTTGTATTCTGCTTTTCAATCTTGGTGAACATTTTTAACAGCATTGGCATGCATTTCTTTGCTATTTGTCACTATTGGTTACTATGCTCCCTAGGAAGAATATTTTTTTACAAATGCAACTATATACTGTTTTTTCTCAAAGTCACCAAGTTCTTGCCATGACATTGCTTGACTTACATATCAGTAAGTCCACAAAATGTCTTGACTTCTAATTTCTCCATCAGATAACTATTCAAATTTCTGCAGCTCAGTGGGACACATAGTGCCTAAGAACTCTTTCTGGGTTGCTGGTTTCTAGTAAGTAAAATATGCTTGTCTATATTATTTTCTGAGTTAACTTTCTATTAATTTTCACTGCTTCTGCTTTAAATCTCTGACATCTCAAATCTTACTTTATACTATTGCACTATTTCTTATTTAGATTTTTGTGGTACAGAAAGAAAAATTATTGAAGTGATGCAACCCTTTCCTCCAAGCTCATGGGATTCTGATGGTCACACTGGCTTCTTTTTTTAAACCAGAGATTATGAAGGAAATTTTGAAAGTACAATGGAGGAACGAGGCTAATAAAAAATTGTACTTATTACATGATAGAAAACAAGTATCCATTGATTCTATTGATCCCTCTTGCAGGGGAAAAAAAAAAAAAAAAAAGTAATATTAGGCTTTTCAATTCTTACTGCAGTCAGTTTTGCCAAGATGATATGTCAGGAAGGATTGAAGGAAATTAGCATCTGAGCAGGAAGATTGAGGGAATGAAGGTCCATGTGTAAGCCACACATACTGTTGTACTCCCTAAGAGAATGAGGAAAACAAGCTCACAGTTACTGCAGTCATCTCCTTTCCAGTGCTGGAAAAGCCATCACATGGGCCACCCAGCCAAGGCCATGCCTGGTTTGACAGGCAGTATCAGAAAGAGGAGATGCTGTCTGGGGAATATCTGCCAACCATCCTTCTCCTTGATTGCAAAGGTCACCTTCCAACTCCAAACAGTACAAGTGTCTCTCTTCCTTTCTATTGCATCTGGCAAGCTGGTGAGAAGCTGAAATNNNGCCTGGTTTGACAGGAGAGCGGAGATCAGAGAGAGGAGATGCTGTCTGGGAAATATCTGCCAACCATTCTTCTCCTTGGTTGCAAAGGTCACCTTCCAACTCCAAGCAGTACAAGTGTCTCTCTTCCTTTCTATTGCATCTGGCAAGCTGGTGAGAAGCTGAAATGGTGAGTGTCCCAGGGCATAATCCTTGGGCTCTGATAATCCTCCTGCCTTTGTACGGTTTCCAAGAGGTATCCCATGGAGCAGAATGGTGAGAAATTAAAAGATAACAAAACATCAGTGTTTAGTCAGAGATCTAATTAAGTTCAATTGAGGGAAAACTGCTGGGTTGAAACTCTTAATTCAGTCTGAGAATATTTTTGTAATTTATCATAGGTTGGTCAGAAAGTGGCTTAAGCCATTTCAAAGCAGTGATGAACAAACATCCTTTTCTTGTGCCAAAAGTGCTGATGGAGGAGACTGACTTCTTTGCAGAGCTAGAAATATATTCATTTAGGAATCCTTTTTAGTCAAAATGAGCTGAATTGACAACTTTAAATAGCATGTAGTTACTAACAGTATTTTGCTGAGTGCATGCTTTTTACTTTGCCTGTCAGATTTAAATAAAAGTAAGAGTTCAGGCTTACACACAGATGATTCCCGAGCCTAAAGACCTTGAGTTCTCTGTTCCACAGCCTCAGCACAGGTTTCTCAGATGTTCAGTGTCTTCTGAAGGTAAAGGGTTGGGAGCTCCATAAAGATCACTGACAAGTGCACAGCATCTCCAGTTGAGAAAATAAATAGATTAATCTAAACTCAGGATAAGGTATGAGTAAAAAGTCTACAAGGAGGGAGGAGGGAGGAGCAGTAGGGGATGGCAAGAAAACTCTGTCTTAAAAGTAAAAAATGTAGGGATAAAGTAGAAATTGCCAAAAGCCAAGCAGGCTCTTGACAGTTGACAAGTCTTGACACATAACACTATAAATTAAATTATGTATAGTATTCTTTGACAGTACAGAGAAAAAGAGAAATTAAATGACAATGAATTTGCTGTGCAGTAAGAATGAAGTTGAGATCAAAGATAATGGCCATCCCAAAACTTCTCAACTCAATACTCTGTCAGGATAATGACAGCAAAAGCCAGACTAGTCCTGAAAATCTGTCGATAACACTACATTGTATTCAAGCAAGAAGCTAAGTTTTAAGGTTTGGTAAAATTAAGGCAGACAGAATAAATAATCACCTGTCCCAGACATTGAAATTATTTCCCTAAGAATTCAGGAGTAAGTGATAACAGTAACCTATCAGCTCAAGTGATGCCATATTACCAGAGAATGTCAACATAACGTAAATATCATTAAGAAAGAGAAAAACTGAAAATCTGGCAACTTTACATCTGTTACTCTGAGCTTGACAGTGTGCAAGTCTTTTTTAAGAGCTTCAAAGGAAAGCATACATTGAGATGTGCCTGTAAATGAAACCTGGGATAAAATAAAAGTTATTATTTACCTCTACCAAGGTAAATACAGATTTTAATAATAAAACAACTTGTATTAAGGAGCAGGGGCTGCAGGAGACCTATCCTATATGGCCTTCAGTATTGCATTTGATAGCGGAACACATAAGGACTATAACTACATACAGAGATAAACAAACAGTAGAATGGGAACAGTGCAAGTTTGTAAATGAGGGAAAGGCTTATCTGAACAGAGACGGCAATACATTGCACTGAAAAAGAAATCAATGAATGTTGGGAGTCTTCTACTGAAATTTCCCTGGATTCCCTCCTACTAATGATCTTATTATTTGATATTTTCATTTATAACTTTGTCACAGAAAGAAGAATGTGAAATTTATTGATATTATAAAATTAAGGTCATCAATTTAGAGAAAGTCCAGGATATTATATAGGAAAAATGGATTAATGAAAAGACTGAAATAATAAAAAATCATACAAAAGTGCATGAATTTAATAGACTTAATAACTACATTTTATGCTATAAGCCCGAGGGTTCATCAGTTTGAAATGAGACACACTAAATGGTCATTAGGCAACCATCAAACACAGTGTTGTACAGCAATAAAAAGGTATATGCAGTTCTGTGTATATCTAGACATATCAGGCTAGATAGCAGACTTTTAATATCACAGGAATTGATCATACCTTAAGTAAAATTATAGTGTCACTTCCAATCACTCATAATCAAGAAAGATATGGTCAAATATGGACAATCACGAGAAAAAGAGCAGAGTCTACTCAGCATGAGCAGCTTAGAAGCAACAATAAAATTCCTGTTTATGAGTACTCATGAGCATATATATCGTGGATGGGAAAATCAATTTTGTTTCACGGACAATGTCAATACAAAAGAAATACGTAGAAACTTTCCACTGGCAACTGTAGGTAGAAAATTAGAAATTCATTTCATAATTTCAAGAAAATTAGAAATTCATTTTGTAATTTCAAGAGAAGCATGGTTCCAGTACACCCATCAAGAAGGACAGACAGCCTAATCTTTAAAAAAGCTTGGTATGTTTATGAAGTGGATTAAAGACAGTGGCTTTTTTGTAAGCCGCAAGGCAGCACTCAGAGAGACAGAAAGTTCTTTACAGCCTGGCATCCTTATGTCTTGTGTTTCTACACCAGGGTATAAGGAACAATAGAGAGAGTCTACATTAGATACATTTAAAAAAAAATGTTAAGGACACATTAAGCTTCTAAAAGAAAATGAATTCAAGAACTTCAGAAGTCAATAGCATCAAGTCTGTGTGTCCCAATATGGAAATTGTTTTAATGTATAATTTTACATATCAAACAAAATCATTCACAAGTATACCTTTGGCTTGAGGGGAGAGGAGGGCCTGGTAAGAATAAAAGACCAGCCAATGGTCCATGCAGACAATTTGTATGCTACTGCAAGAGCATAAGGAGCCATTAAAAAATACCTGTGCTTTATAACCTCACCTGCAGCACTCAGCTGGTCCTTTACTGGACCATCAGAGATGACCACACTTGTACCAAGCCCAGAAACCATCATAGTTCCCTGGGATGCTCTAAGAGAAACAAGAAACTTCTGAAAAAATTTTACAGGGAAACCCTGTGCCCTAGTATGGTAGCCAGGGATGCTGAACCAAGAGGTCCAGACTGTGTGATTTTGTAACAGCAGCTTCAGTCTCTGCTGGAACTCTAAGCATGAGGTAGCTGTGTTCCTTCCTCGGCTTCTCCATCCTGTCAGGAGAGAGGATAAGGAAAGATGCTCCTTCCTCAAGATAGCCACGCACCACCACATGCTGAGGTGCTGGAGTAGCATCAGTAGAGTTTTGTACAAACTTCTTGAAGCAAAGCTCCATTAAGAAAAATGTGACAGGCTAGTTAGGAACATTTCTCAGGCAGGATTCAGTCCATCAGACACATCTTAAACCATGCAGACCCAAACAATGCCTTTTTAAGAAGCAGATCTTTAAGTTCACAAACATTCCAAAGCTGCCCAACCTGAGATCTTTTGGTGAGTGTAAAGGTGTTGGAATCAAAGGGATGAAGTAAGATGTAACTGACAGTGTCAGCAGAAGCTTTTTTATTTGCTGGACAACTTTTTAAAGATATACAAATTTCATATAAAAAGAAGGGATTTCATTACAGCTCCAGAATAGCCTTATTAGTTACTGCTTCAACTAAAAATCTTATTATATTTCATGTGACCACTTTCAGAGATAGCTTGTGAAAAACAATAATTAATTGATAAAAAAAACTGAACTCCCAAAATAGCATTCCAAGTCTGGGACAGTGCTTTTCCACACATATAACTTAAGAATTTGCACTTCTTAAAATGAACTACACTAGCTACGCTTCAGTTTGAATTTCTGCAATACAATTCAATGTGGAAATCTCCTTGGTAGCATTGAATGTCCACTCTCCTCATGAATGTCTTATATTCATAAATCTACATCTTTGTTCAGTTTGCTTGTGCTGCCTGATGTTGTCATTGCAAACTGTGCTATCTGTTACCATCTCCATTGTTTGTTGTTCTCAAGAATCACTGCTCTTTTTTTTTTTTTGTGCTCTGCTTTGCTCTCACTTGGAGCACAATCTTTACTTATACAGAGATAATTACATTAAGTATATTTATATGAAAGTATCTTGCCTTGCTGAGAACCTGATTTAGTATTTTCACAATTAGTTTCTTGGCTGATCCATTCCCATTCAGTGAGCTTGCTTTTTGTCTGACTGAAACTAATCAGAAGTTCATGACTCAGCAGAATGGGGTTCAAATGGTACAGAACCATCTTCTATGAGGGTTAATTAGCTGAGGTAAATACAAGAGACCAAGTACTGCTACATGAATTCTTCTAGCATCAGGAGCATTGCATTTCAGTGTATTTACTTCTGATTTTCAGAAAGGGGACTTTTTGGAACAGCTGTATAGTGCCCAAGGTTTTAATATTAATCCTGTAGCTTCAGGGTCCTGGGTTTTTCAAGGTGTCAAATTCAAAGACAAGTTCCTATGATGTCCACGTTTCTGCTAACTGTGCAAGTCCTAAAGTGATTGGAATTAATTATATACTTCTCAGTAAGGCTTGCATTAAGGGCATAGTTACTATTCCCTAAGGATCTGATTATAGTAATTGTTTGGGCTGCCCAGTGTACTATTTTACTGTCATAGTCTAATCTTGTCACAAACTCCATTCTTAGAAATTTATGAAGTACAATTTTTAATACTTAAATATATTTTTCTTAATATTTATCAGCATGTATTATTTATTCACTTAACTGTGGCAGAACATTAAAATTAAATTCATGGATTGGAACTCAAGAATTTACACAGAATACAGGACTTATAACTTACCCTTAGCATTTTTGCCAAGGGTGAGAAAAAGGCATAATGCTGATGAGAAGCCTTTCCCCCATATCACCAGCTACCTAACTATTCTTAACTCAGTCTGACAGCTAATTTCTTGGGGGTTTCTTGCTGTTAATTTGTTTTCAGCTACTTCTATTCTCATGAATAGTAAAATAAATGTTATGGCATGGCTATCCAGAAGTCTACTAAAATTATTTAACCAGAAATCATAGTATTTCAAGAATATGTCAGACAATTTCATATGTACACACTCATTCCTACATTACCGTTTTCTGGATTCATTTTTATATTGCTGGTCACTTACTAAAGGAGGCAAAAAAAAAGGCACCTGGTAAAACCTAATAATAGTTGTTTATGTCTGACTGATACTGACTGAAACATCCATCCCCTATCTATCATGATTTTGTGACATGAATGGGAAAAAAAGCATTGTGTGGTCTTGCTAAAATCAATCCACACTTTAAGCCAACAGAGTCACTAAAGATGACCAAATGTACAAATCTTCCCTGTCCTGCTGATGGGTACTGGTTTTAGGGAACACTTTTTGCTCATTTATATCCTGACAGATACTGCCACTATTTACCACTCCAGCAATACCCAGTGAAGTATTGATCCTCTTGTTTAGCACTGACAAATGGAATTTTATCCTTACTTATGTTCATTTAGGACTAATAACCTTCAGTTTTTCAAATGTTGCATTTACTGTGTCCCTTTTCACCCATATGTCCAACAGCTCTTCTTCTCATAGAAAAGAAAATTGATTGACTTCTGAACATCATCCCTAATTTTATTGACTTCTTTCACCCAGTACTAAACTACTCAAATTCTGCCTTCAGCCAGGGCACTGACCAGGCACTTATTTAAACTTTCAGATATGCTTTTCACTCCTTCTCAACGTCTTGAGGCTCATCCAACATGCAAAGAGCATCTCTAAAGTTTATTGAACTTGTCAGCTTTTTTGCATCTTTTCTCATGATATCTACAAAATATTTGCAGTGAGCAGGCTGCCACTGGATAAAGAAGATAACTTTTTTGCTTTGCTGCATTCATTCAGCTGTCTGCACTAATTGCTGTTTCCTAAATCCATTTATATTATAAAGCCTTTGAGGCTTTTAGTCTGATGTTTATAAAGCAAATAGAGACATGGAGCTCTGGTTCAAAAGCAGCAGGAATATTCCTTTAAACAAATAACCACTGCTAGAGGAGAACAACAGAATAGAAGCAGGAGAAAGGAACTGGCAGGGGTTTTCCCTTCTTGACTTCTTTCTCTATTTGCCCATCAAAGTAACACAATACAAAACCCACACAAATTTATAATATTAGAACTGTGATTTTGGTCAGACTTAAAGAATAAGTTTAACAATTATAGCAGTTAAATCTGTGAAAAAAGAACAGGTGAAACTGGTGGTATTACATACTTCTCTCATGCAATTAATGTCAAAGTATTGTTATTTCAATAATTGTTTAAAAATGTCTACAGACTGCAGGTGTTCTAGGAATCAAGACTTAAATCATACCAATAAAAAGCTACACTACAATTGATTGCCCTTTTCCCCACTCATTCCTATGGCTAACTTGAAAAAATGTAGGTAATGAAACCAACTCTTGGAGCAGCCTTATGTGAAAATACTACACTAAAATATCATTACGTTCAGAAATTAAATTTATGTTTGCTATTCTTGATACACGTTATTTAAGTTTTCGATCAACTGTTTTGATGTATATCGAGTGTTCGTATACAGGAGAGAAACAGTGATTCAACAAAACTCAAGTGGAACATCACTAGGAGCACGCACTTTTTTCTTTCCCTCCCCTCAGCGCAAAAATATTTCCATTTGCCGGCTAAATTCTTATTAGAATAGATGATGCTGGGAAAAACGGCTTAGTGATGCATCCTGACAGAAGTAGTATTAAAAAAAAGACTAATCATGCAATTTGTCTAATCCACGCTAGTATAATTACACTACGCAATACTGTCGGGACACCGACTTTGCAGACTTCAGACTGACAACGGGCGCTTCCCACGAACGCGCCTCGCCGTCCTGCGGCGCCCGGGAGCGCTTCGGGGCGCGGCTGGGAAGGGCCGGACGCGGCGGGCAGCGGAGCGGAGCGGAGCGGAGCGCGCCGGGGAGCGCCGGCCGGGGCAGG
>VYXF01011207.1:242208-278428 GCA_013397295.1 Polioptila caerulea
TTTTTTTTTTCTGTCCCGAACCAATTGGGGGGAGGGACGGTTTGGATTTACTTTCTAGAGGGACTCCATCTGGAGGTTTCTTCCAAAATTTGCCCTAAACGAGGACACAAACACATGTCCCTGTTGTTGTTTTTTCTGTTTTCCTTCTGCTTTCTTACAGCAGGTCTGCTGGGAAGTATATACAGTGCCCTTTGTCTGTCCAGCAGCTCTTCTTTGCCACCTTGACAGTCTTGACTGTCATCAATTAGTCACATGCAGATTACTCAAGTGGGACACTTTGTCTTTGTTCCAGAAACAGCCAGGTTTGTCATATTCAAAAGTACTGTTTTGGTACCTCAGGTAGGAATCACACAGTATTAGATATTATATCTGAAGGCTTCTAACCAGGCAATGGCCACACAGATATAGCTCATGCTGTTCATATGTTAATATTTATTTGGACAGTATGAAATTTGCCAACACTTTAACATTAGGTGTAATATTTATTTTTGGATGCAACATAAAAGTGATGGAAAAGATGAAGTAAATAATGTTGACATTGTCTCACAATTCCATATCTGAAAGTAATACAAAAAACCTAATGACCCTTTAGTAGCTGGACTAATGCTTTTAATCCTTGACAGAGATCTTGCTGTGATTGATTTTCTACCACTGGTTTAGTTGTATGTGCTTTGAAGAAATACTGGGACTAAAGCACTCTTCATGTAAGTCTGAAGGTATTTCTTGCTGGTGGTTTAAAATTCTATGGAAATAGAAATAGAAAATAAAAGCTAAAACTGTTAAGACTGGGCAGCAGAGCTACTAAAAGCTGGGCTGACACACATAGAGTAAAATCCTGTCAGGTTAAAAACAGAAACATCTTCCACCCATGGATTAACTTTATCTCTAATCCACTCATGTTCTGCCACATGGCACACTACCTACACACACAAATACGCTGTGAGGAAGAGAACAGGAGTACAAATTTACGGTAGACCTTCCTTCCCATCCATTTCTAGAGTTCTGAAATGTAAAAAACCTAGAAGTGCCCAAACATTTTTCAAACTATAGTATCAGTTATCTGCACAGTCGTGTTTCTGAAGATTTGCAAGTCAGTTTATTCACTCTCTGGAATAATCCCTTCTGACTTCAGTATGCAGCATATTATGCTGAAAAACTTCTCAAGTCTACATCTGTTCAGTGCTATGGATTTATATATTTGGTTTGTCTCTAAAATGACTTACATATCTATCTTTCATGAGAAACAAACTCCTTCTTTTGGAGTCTTCTGAATGGTTCTTCTCACTGTACATGTACTTTCAGTACTGAAACTTAATTGAAAATTCCAAAACTTGCAATAAATTTTAAGATGTTTGATTAGATCAACAGGGGACTGATTCTTCAGAGGCATTATCTGTTGAGTGAGATTAAGGCAAATGCAACATTTAGCACTCCTGTGCTAACAGCAATTTAGTCTTCCTCTTCCGAGCAAACTGCAGTTGAAATCCAATCACTGGATTTCATATTTAAGAGTAAGTTGCCTTCTCACAATTTCTCTGTTACAACTTTATTATGATTAAAGACATAAAGAGTAAATTGAAGCCATTACTACAATTTGTTTGTTGTTTTTAATTACCACTACCCATAAACGCCCACTCTGGCCACTGGTAGCTGGAGAAGAAAGAAGGATGTGTAGAAAAGTGTCTGTCAGTAGCATTTGCTTTTCCCCTTTCAGCACAGCCAGACCATAAATGGGTCATTAGTGGAAGTGAGACTAGCCTGAAGCTTTTATAGAAAACATTTTCCTGTAGCACTCCTGGAAGCAAAAGGGTCAACCCAACATTAGGGATTGTACCTCTGCCTCCAGTTGACTTGGGCAGCTTCTAAGTGAGAGCTTTAGGATGGAATGAGGCACAGAGATATGTGCTGTTCAACGATTCTTCTTTGGCAGGAGTTTATCAGTAAAGACTGCTTTGAACCTACACTGATTTATGCCAGATAGGGTGACTTTAAAGTTTTTCAGTGTTTGTGATAGGTCAGACAGCAGACTAAATCAGAGTCAGCATTTCATAAAATACAACAGAAAACAGCACCCTGAAAGCATTATATTCAAATAAATGTTTTCCTTTTACTTGTAGGATTTTGCAGGAATGTTGCACCATTGTTCTAATCCTCCTTATGGCTCCTTGGTTTTTAAAAAAGAGAAAGTGTATCTAATTACTTGATTAATGAAAAGTGTACATACAAAAGCTGATGAAATCGCCAAAAAGCATAAGATACAAGAGGTCTGGTAAGCTAAATACTAATCTTACAATTAGACAGTTGCATACTTCAGTTCATTTTAATTACATTGATTAATGAAACAATAGAATTCACATAGATATAAAGGCAAGTTCTAATACTCCTTTTCAAAAGTCGTCTAGAATCGGGTAAATGAAGTTGTCTTTGAACAAGAAATATGCCAAAATCTGTCCTCCACAAATCATTGAAATTACTCCAGATCCTGAAAGAAAAGATATGGTTGTTTTATATTAATTTCTATAGTGGAATACAAACTTTATGATAAAACTTTTAACTGACATTCTTTTTATCTTTAATTAAAAAACAAACAAAAAACCAAAAATGGTCTTCTTACTTAAATATTTTACCCAAGGTTTTAACTGCTTACAAAGATATCAGCCTCCACAACTGCTACTGCAAAATCAGACATAGGAAAAAGAATTTATTTCTCTCTCCCCATCATTTAGGAATTTATTGCACAATTTATAACAATTTATTGTTATCCATAATATAAGAAAGAAGAACAGAAGCCAGTCCTTTTCCCTTAACTACTGTTTTTCAAGATAATCTACTTTTAATGTAAAAATCTATGCTTTTAATTTTACAGAAAATTAAACATTCAGAAATGTAGTTTTTTCATTCACTTTGAGGAAATGTGGTGACTGAAATTCATCTCATCTATCTTAAGTATTTGTACATAATGTTTATAAAACTTGCCTCTGAAGGTACCTGTTTTTTCCATTGATTTTAAAGGGTATAAAGAAAGGCTACAACTTTATACAATTGCCTTTTTGACATCTGAATTGAGATAGATTTTGTCTTATTATAGTTGATATAAGTCATGATTAAGTCCTGACTAATTGAGATTTGTCAGGAATCAATCATGTCTTATTTCAAGTCATGTTTGTTTGCAAGACTAGCGTAAGATGAGCATATTCTGGCCTTAAAAGAGAGAATTTTTCTAAGGTGAGGCAAATCCTAGTCCAGCATAATTTACCTGTGCCATTAGAAGAAGTATGAATGAAAAGGTTGTACTTCTTTAACTGCTGACAATTCTAAAATTAGTGAGGCAGCAGATATTTAATAGAAACAATACATATTATAAACACTAATTTTCTACACAGATTTTAGCAACTTAAACTTTAAAGAATTAAGTTATACCTAATGCCAGCCACCAGTGTAACATCAGGGGGAATTCAGACATAACTGCAAGAAGAAAAAAAGTAGAAATGCAAATTTTAAAACAGTAACAATGGGGAGGAGTAAGCAGTGCACTGTGTTATCAAAGGTCTGCTTAGTTATGTTGCATAGGTCATATGTTCTACATACATTGAAATGACGAATACTTCAGGTCCTTGACCAGCACCTGCCCTGGCCACACCCAAGCTGACCCACGAATCCACTGTGGGATAACTGCAGGGCCATTCTCTGACCCCGTACTGCCTCCCCCAGAGAAAGCTGACAGAGGTTTTAAGGGGGCTGGGAAGCACACTGCCTATGCTGACAGCTCAGGATTAGCCAGCAGAGGTTTGGCTGGCCATCTGAAGGAAGCAGGGATAAATCTGGGGTTGTTGGGACATCCAGACACATCATCCAATGTAATGACAGAAGCTAACTCTCTGTCAAAAATATGTACAAACATAACAGAGGTTTCTCTGGTAGTTTTTGTAAATTCCTCAATTTAAATGCAAAAAATTATTAATGAGGAATAATAGTAGTTTAAATTCCAGAAAAATAAATTTAGTAGATGAGAAATTATGCTTAATTTTTTAAGATAAAGTCTCTGTTGGTCTCTGGCTTAATTTGTCAAAGAACTGGGGGATCTCCCATCTGTATAAAGTGCTAAAAGACAAATGGACAAAGCAATGGAAAATGAAAGAATAATCTCTATACAGTAGGGAGGGCATCCTACAAATGGACAAAGCAATGGAAAATGAAAGAATAATCTCTATACAGTAGGGAGGGCATCCTAATTTGTCAAAAATATTTTCCTTTTTCTGAATTCTAGAAAAAAATATTAATCTCATTGTTTTAAGAGAAAAGAACCACCAGGTAGTGTCTGGCAAGGATAGAGTTAAAATATATTTCCTAATTAGCCATAGAAACATTCTGCTAAACAGCATGAGAAGAGGGATCATATTACTAGGTGTTGGCAAAAAGAGATGATGAGTCTCATTTACAGTAGCTAATTCTTTTATTTTTCTTTTCTTTAAGGGGAAGACTTTCATGGGGGAAAGGACTTTAATGGTAAAATACTTCATTTTCCTCATTGAGATTTAGTTCAAATGATCTAACTTAAAACCTTTGAACTGACTTTGCTGAAGCAAAACTCTGTTTTTACTCTGAACTTGAGCTAAAGTGTTAATGAGTAGTTCTTAAAATATCCAAACATGAACAACTATTAATGTCACATTTTGAACAAAAAAACAAAACACACCTCTCAGATGCAGAAATCGTATTCAGCCTGGATCTGTCTGTTATGAATTGTTAGAATATGAACTAAACCTCTGATTTTTTAATAAGAATATAATGGTTTAAAATTCTGCAACAAATCCAGAATTAAGTTTAAAATGGGAGGATTTAAATAGAGCCATGAATCAAATGGATGGAAAATACAGATACATTTGTATTTAGCTTTAGGGAAAATTAGGTTAGTCCAGTAATACATCAGATGAATCATAGTGGATTTGTTCTTCAACTTGTGATAGTATGCAAATATTTTGCAGTAAACCTACTTACCGACTGAAGTTATGATGATATGAATAATAGTGACTGTTACAGCATAGTCCCAAACCCATTCTTCCACAACCAGAGCAAACAGCAGACCACAAATGAAGAAAGTTATTTCCAAGGATATCACAAGAACTGTAAATGAAAATAGGATATTTTCACCAAACACCATTTTGAAAGACTTATTCTCATATTCCAAACGAAAGCAATAAGAAGATAAAATACCTGTGACAGTTATGCAGATTTTCCAACAAGATCACTGAGTTCAGTTTTGGGCCCCTCACTACAACACAGAAATTGAGGTGCTGGAGTATGCCCAGAGAGGGGCAACAGAGCTGGTGAAGGGTCTGGAGCACAAGTCCTATGAGGAGCAGCTGAAGGAGCTGGGGATGTTTAGCCTGGACAAAAGGAGGCTCAAGAGGATCTTATGTCTCTCTACAACTGCCTGAAAGGAGATGTAGCCAGGTGGGGATCAGCTGCTTCTCCCAGGCAATCAGTGACAAGAAGAGTAGAAATGGCTATAAGTTGTTCCAGGCAGGTATAGAGCAGGTATTAGGAATTTTTTTTTTCACAGAAAAGGTTGCAAAACTTTGGAACTGCCCTTGTAAGTGGTGGAGCCTCCATCCCTGGAAGTGTTTAAAAAAGTGTGTGGATATGATGAGGACATGGTTTAATGGTGAACATGAACGTGGTGGTGGTGGTGCCACACTGATTATTTCATTCGACGATCTTAAAGGTCTTTTACAACCTAAATAGTTATCTGATTCTATGATTCTACTAAATATTATGTTTATTTTGTCCCTACAAAGATAATTTTTTTACCACAGGCATCTGCATGGGTTATTACATGATTTTCCTATAGACTTTAAAATGTTATATTACTTATATAAAAATATGCAATAACAGGAATATGACCAGTGATAGGACTACAACTGATTTATATAGTCTAGAAGAGAAATTTAACAAAAGTTTTCCTTAGGAGCCATCCATAATCTTTTCATATGATGCCGAATGGGTATGTTTGGTACTGACATAGGAAATCTTTTTCTCAAACAGAACAAAATTGTGTGGTTAAGAGGTTACGCTTGGTGAGAAACCTCATAGCTTCCTCCCTTCATTGTATCAGATATTTATATGGTATATGTATCAAAATATCTCTCTATATATATTTCTATCTCAGAAAGTTTTAAAGACAAGACATAGTAAGGGAGATAGAACAGAGAGCCTGCAAGGGGAGCAGAGGCAAAGCACCCCTACGAGCAGGAGCCTGGCTTTTCTTGGTGCTGATGGCTGTGGGGCTAAGTGGGCTGGCATGGAAAATACATGATGTCACTTCTAGCTTTAGTCCTGAGTTCACATACAACTGGCCATAAACATGAGTTTGTAATTCAGATAATTGTCCATCTAAATTCGATTTGTTCTTCTTTTTAAGTACGTGGGCAAATAAAAGTAATGTTTTTATTGGCATTCTTTATTTTTCTTGTTGTAATAACATAATCTCTATGATTGCTGTAGCTGACAGTAGAAAGACCCTATTTGTTTTTATTTCACTCAATTTATACAGTGAAATTTACTTTGGCAGCATTTTGTGCCCTTCAATTTTTTTCTTTTATTTAGAGGGTCTATTACTCCCTACTATACGATGGATCTTTCAATGAGTAGTTAAAAAATTCTAAGAAAAATGGGAAAAATGTAACTGAAAAAACCTCTTGTGTTTAGGAAAGTGGGAAAAAACACTTTAAAAATTAATGCTTCACAATGCGTTATAGTATGGTTTGCGTATCATAGTCCATTAATACCTTCAAGTTATGCCACTAATATTGTAATTTAGAAGGATTTTTTTAATGTAGGCAAATGCTCTGGAAACCTTTTTACAAACTGGGTATCCAGAAAGGATACCTCATTTCTGAGCTGATTTCCCTCTTTATTTTGAGATTATCTTAACAGAATTCTATTTTTAACAGGATTGTGTGAAACTCCTGAGTAAATAAATTCTCATTTGCAACATCATTTAGACATCTTCATTCTGACTCTGCCCTTAGATTTTAAACAGATGCTCTTATGCTCTGTGTTCCCATGTCGTTTTCATGGATGGACAGAAAGGAGGATGGAAATCTAATTGGTGGTATGAAATAGCTGCTGTCTTTGCCATATAAACATGTTGCATCACACTAACTGATAAAATCTGGGGGAAAAAACATGTTGAGATACAGTAATTACATTTGTCCCTGAAAAGTATTTCTAATGGAATATACGTTAATTTTTTTTTTCCACTGGCATAACGTAAATGTTCTTTCTTCATCTGAAATCAGTATTAACACTGTACAAAGATCCATGCATTTTTATTTCTCTTTTAATCTATGAACTAACCAATTTTCTTTTGAGCTTTATGTATTTTACTGACAGATTATGAGGTTTGTCTTTGTAAAATAGATGACAAATCTATGTTATGTATGCATGTAATTTTTTAGGAATGACAGTTTAGGAAAAAGAATATATTTTGAAAGCTTCAGAAAATTTGCAGAAATTTGTATTAGGATATATAAAGATACATTTAGGCATTGAGCTACAATCAAATTCTGATATTTTAATGCCCACTGTACTCAAGCATTATCAAAGCAAAATTGCCATTAGCTGAATGTGACCCGTTTCTCTGATCTGAATCCAGTGATTCATAAGAAATTTGCTGCAGTATGAAAATTAAATTAAACAACTTTGTGGAGGAACTTGATGGAGAATAGGTAATTGTTCTGCAATGAAAATGAAGCATCCTGGCAAAGCAGGACATTTTCTTCTGATGATGAAAGATCAGAAGAAGGATTCAACAAAAAGCCTGAAAATCACTTGAATGTTAAGTAGCAGTACAGAAATGAGAAGCACTGGCAAGATGCATAAACATTTAATTGCAGTGTAGTTAAAATACAAAAATCATTGCTATTACTAAAACAACTTTAAAATACTATCCATTGGAAGACAAGTTTACATCCATATGCAATCCATTTTCTTGAGTGAGGGAAAGAAAAGGAGAAAAAAACTTCTGTTACCTAAATAATATGGGTTAATCCATGAGGGATTTGTTTTAAAATCAAAAGGTGCCAAACCATCCAACATTTTAATCCTGTGGAAACAAAATGAATACATTTAAACAGAGAGTTTTAGTAATCTCTTAGTGATTACATGACATATTATGAGTGTTTCTAAATATGATTTCAAATGGCATACTCTGTGTTTTTGCAAGCTCTCTAAGTCCCATTCTGAGTTGTGGCTTTGCCCTTGCTCACTTTTATTTAAGATGTTTGGTGCTATGCATGCTAATCAATAACTTCCTAGGGGGGATATAATTTGTCTTTTTCATTGATTATAAAATCATTCTTTTCCTTTTTTTCATGTCATCTTTTCTCTTACGTTCATTAATTTACACAGTGTAACTGCAAGGAAGAATATTAGAACCAGCATTTTACATTAGTTTTGAATCTCCACTTGCCAATTTGTGAATTTGAAAGAATGTTCGGGTACAACAATTAAACCAAATTTGAAATGTTATGTTCACAGAATAACCAGGCCAGGATGCCTCCAGTCTGGATGCTTCTTTTAAATAGGTACATCTCCAGCCATGAGTTCCAGTATGCCAACACATCAGTCTAAAGACAGGGAAACCTTACCTGAATACTGCAAAGCACACAGAGAGGACCACATAGTACACAGTGTAGAAAACTATTATGCATATCAACAGGTTCACCAGAACAACCTGCAAAAGGGCATAAAACAGTAAAACTTACAGCCATGTTAGCATCAGGCCTTCTCAGAAAATAATCCTAGGTTTCTATTAAACATAATGTGAAAAAATAAAATAAAAAAATATTAAAAATAAAATGTTTAAGCAGAATTTTTGCTCTTGCTGATTACATAAATGTGCTAAAAGGTCTTTGGTACATTTCTGCTCCTAATGTGTGGCTATAATGCATGGCTTTGTTTCTATCATATATTGTTGTATACCTACAATATATACAATTTACAAGTATTCCTAAAAGGAGAAGGATATTTCTTGACAGTTATGAAGAAATTAAGAAGGTACAGAGAAGAGACTCAAAAGGGAGCTGTAGCTAGAAATGTTTGCGGTTTTTCTTCAGTAGGGCTACAGCCCTAAAGAGGTCAATCTGTTTAGCTTCAAGGGATGATTTGATTATGATGGATAAGTACCTTCACAGAAAATACCAGGTACTTAAGGGGTCTTTAATCTATCAGAAAAGACACAAGAAGTAAACAGCAACAAGTTCTAGCGAGACAAATTTGAAAAATGCAGGAAGGACATCTTGACTTGTAAAGGTAATTACCCAATGGAACAAACTCCCCTCCAAAATATGAGATCCTACTAAGAAGCAGTAGATGCTTCTGAGGATGGAACTTCAACTCTAACATTAATTCCTGGCCTTAGTTCTTTGAGTGGTTGTGCGGTAGGTAATGTACTTACAGAAGCATCCAACATTGACAGAAGTGGGAACAAAGCACCTATTTTTATATTGCTAAATGTTGAAAGTGTTAAATATTGAATATTGCACCTATCTCCCACAAGAAGAGAGACTAAAGAGCTTTAGTTTCTAGTGCAACAGGAGATAAACCCATCATGCCTGTAGAAACTGATATTTATCAATAAGAAGTAGTCCAGGACAGTCCAGTTTTTTCCCCCCCTATATCAAAACAAAGCAAGCAAAAACTGAGAGTTATGAATCTTTTAAGCCACATTAGTTTGTGGTCTAAATACAGATCCTTTACGCTGTCTGTATTCTTATTCTAAATGAAAATTGACCAAATAATCTGTTTTGTCCATTCCTTTCCACGGTGCACACCATCACTGTGGTAATGGTAATCAACTACACCATCATGTGTAATTTTGGCAGCCATGCTGCCTCTTTCTGCTGTGAACATAACTTCAAGCATTGGAAGTTTAATGTTTGGCACATTTTTGGTGGGAATCTTTTTCATTTCATTGCTCTGGGAAGCTGCACTTGTCCTGTGATTCTCCTTTATCCATTGCCCCTCCTCTTGTAACTGCCTCTGTAAAGCCTTATCTGCCCTAGATGGAGATTGGTACAGTAATAAAAGTGGTGAGAGAGGACTGAAGGGAAAATCACAGAGCTGAAGGATGGCTGTGAGATGATGACCTATTGACCTGTAATTACGGTAGGAGAATTCCTAGCCTTGAAGTCAGTGACAAACTTTCATTGGCATCAAAGGCACTATATTTTTCTCTTTGTACCCAGAATATTCTTTTTCCCTGTCTTAGGGTTGTAGTGAGGCATTAGGTATAGTATGCTTTACTCACTTGATTAAACCAAGGAAATGCATACAACAGGAAAATGAAAACATTGAAAATTTTCCATTTTATCACATTCTATCTCATTATTTTTTTTATTTGACCTTGCCACAGAAATTTAAACATACAGTTTTTTTTTTTTTAATCTGAGAATACCTTTAATTTTCAATCTATTTTCCCCTTTCAAGATCTTCTGGTATTTCAAAATAAAAACCCCACAAGTTAAAATCTACAGGATAATCCATTATATATCAAAACAACTTAAAGGAAGAATCTTAGGAAATCACTGGTGACATCAAATGTAAAATTTTATGACACTTCCAAGATTTTTACCCCATAAGTGGAACAACATCACATATTTTGAAATCTTTTTGTAAGATGTACTTGCTGCCAGCACTATAGGATAAAGTATCCCTTTACTTTTGGTGTTTTTTAAGAAGAGAACATTGAAGAACAGTCTGTAAGAATGAAAGCAGCAGCTCATTCCAGCCCCGCAGCAGTTGTCTAATTCTCTAATACTATCTGGTGACATATACAACACTAAATAAACTCAATTCCCTTTACCTTGGTTTCAGCAGTTTTGACCCTGAGAGCCATGGACACATGATGAGCGAAAGGAAGTGCTGTTGCTATGTTCCGTATGCCAACTTTAGCAGGAAGAAGCAGCTGGTTTTCATGCCAAAAAACATTCTAATGGGTAAGTATAGGACAGGGTGGGGTGAGGTGAGTTGATTGGATTAAACTGACTTGAGACAGAAGACATCTGTGAGCTAAATGTAAGCTGTAGAAGAGCGAAGAGAAAATCCTGCTTGCTCATGCAATGTTTGTACTTCTGTAGCTACAGTCAGCTAAAGCATATCTAAAATATAACTTGGTTATTTAGACACAACATTATTATTCTTTTCTACCTCTTAATTGCTTTTTTTCCATTCATGTGATCACAGTTCCTTGGTGTTATTATAACTTCCTACTTTTAAAAATCTTTTACATTTTCTAGCATTAATTCTATTGACTATAGATGTGGAGTGGTACATTCTTCACAATGTTCTTTGCTAACAATTTTCTTTTGACTATCACTTTATTACATCAAGTATAATTCACATTAAATTAGGTATAATTAAGTTAAGAAATTCCAGGCTTATGTTATTACTCTTCTTTTCCTGAAGAAATTTTGTTCCTCCAGTAGAATGAAATTTATTGTGCTTTAGAACACATCCAACTTCTAGTGAGCAATTCCTTAATGGATTCAAATTTTACTTTTTACAGGCACATTATGATTCAGTATGCTGTGTTATTTGGAAAAAGAAGATGCTTCTGAAACTGAACCAAGAATGAACTTTTTTTTTTCTGCTGACACCAACATAATATGTGCAAATTTCATTAGGGTTTTTTATGCCTTTTTAGTCATACAAAATAAATGTTATCCTCTCTAAAATGCAGTCTGCACTCGACAAACAAGATCTTTCACTCACAAATTTGATAGCTCCAGATTGTGAATACTGTCAGGGAAATCTCTGGTAGTATTGTGGGAAATTCCTTCCTGTGCAATGAAAATCTGTACATCAGTAAAATCCTATTTTGAGGGCTGAAGTGATGACAAAGGACTATACTGAAACAAAATTTTAAAAAACTAAATTAGGTGCTTAAACAGTTGCAATAGTCAGAGGTAGCAAATAAATGAAGAAATATTTGCTTTATTAATTAAAAAATATTTGAAAAGGAGCAAAAGGGTTCATTCAAACACCACACCCCCCCCCAAAGTATCAGCTGAAAACAGCTATGACCTAAAATTAATCTGCAGAAACTTTTTCAGTAGCTATAATTAGAAAGATAATTGAAAAAGTAGTGGGTTGCATTAATCTCAGATAACTATTAAACATAACAAGAGTTTACATTCACTGACTTCTTCACAAAGGGTTGATGCAACTAAAGACTGATGATAGAAACAAAGTCAACAAGTTTGGCTGAAATGTAATTGAAGCTGTAGACATGGATTTAGATGTTAGGCAGACTAAAAGGTTCTTCCCATTCCTATAGCACAGCTGAAAACTCTAAATACTCTGAGAGAACAGATAATATTTCTGTCACACCCTTGCTTCAAGATTGTAAACACTTAAATTGTGGTAACCCAGTGAACAGGAGTAAATAAAACTTGGAAGTGGCAGAAAGTGTGACCCAAAATACTGACTAAGTCACTCAATAGTGAATGTTAGCTATAAAGATTATGCTGTTAGCTACATGTTGAGATAATGGTATAATGACTTTTTGTATTATTAGTTTTCTTAAAATTTACTGGATCAGCTGCAGGAAAAATGACAACTCCTATTCAGCAGAGAGAGACAAAAGAGAAGTTTTAGTGGAAGTTAAAGTAAATTATCTAATCTGGTTTCAACAAGCCCTACTTTTAAATACATCCTTTTTTTTTTTAGTCATTACACTACAGAATTTTATTAGGACTATGAGGAAAAATAGTACTCCATTACTTTTGAACCCCTGGTGCTAGTTTGCTTTGTGGAAACACACAGGAAAAAGTTACTTAGATGGGATATTAATACCTGACCCTCATATGCTTGGCAATAGTTACTAAAAACTATTATTTTACATTGACTGTACACATATACTCTCTTTGTAGTGATATGTAATGGACAAAATCCAAGATACATCCAAAAAATCATAACAGCAGAAAATCAAAGAATGGAGAACACCTTTTGAAAATAAAATTGAGGATACTTCTATAGGGAAGTAATTCTTAAGAATATGATAATGATACGTAATAGTACCAAGACAATACCTAATTCCTATCTGCTACCTGTGCCAAAACAAAAAGTCAAATGTAATAATGAACTGTGAGGAAAATTTTATAAAGCTTTCAGCTAAGTTTGCTGCCTAAGCTTATTATTTACCGTTTATTTTTCTGGGTTTTGACTTTTTTTAGAATGTTACGATTTACACCCACAATTTGTGATGCTGTCAAATAGAATTGCAAAAATAATTAATAAAAATTTGAAGAACTGTATCATACAGCAATATTACAGGAAAATCTCAGGGAAAAGAACAGGTAATTTGTGTTACTGTTTAGATGATTGTTTGCATTTCAGCTCTGTGCCTTAAAAAGTAATGCTAGACCAGGAATCACATTTCTTAGGTAATTCCAAAACCCGAAAAACGTTTTAAAATCAGAGAAATTGCTAAATACCAAGTTTTAGATTAGCTTAGTTTAGATTGGCTATCCTGAAATCTTTTTAAAAATAATGAGCTCAACCAAATGGATGCAGACTGGGTTGTGTGGTGAAAAATTTTACTGGAGGATGACATCAAAACACGTGTACTCTGTCTCCATCTGCTGATAGGGAAGAACTACACTTAGACTGTGTGTGAAGATAGAAGATCTTGGAAAAGTAAATGGTGGCCACTATTTTTGTGGCTGGAAGTGATTGGCAGAATCTGTTAATGCAGTGAAGGGAAGTAACATTTCTTCACTTGGAATGTGTCATGGCTAAATATAGCTTAGTTGTGACCTGTGAAAGACAGCCCTTGCGGTTTGGTATTGGTCACATAGGTATTGTACAGCCTCAATATGGCAGCTTGATTCCCATATGGGAGCAGACAGAATTGTGTGAGGGCTAGACTCTACCACCATGACCATTAAAGTGATTTTATTCTCTCCTTCCTCAACCTCTGTTGCAATTGGATACATTTTAAGGAGTGAGAAATCAGAATTCGGCAGAAGCAGGAATGCTCTAGGAATGTATCAGTCCATTATTACTTTCAAATTTTATTGAATTGCTTTTAACAATGCCCTTATTTCTGGTAATATTGATTAAATTAGAGGTGAGTAATAGGTGATTTTAAATAAGAGGTGAAGGAAGAGGAATTTTCATCTTCTGAAAAATTGTCTCCTTGAATTTCTGTGTTAAAGCTTACAAATTCTAAAATGTTGGTATCACCAAAAGAATTGAGGTCAAAAACTGGTATCGTTTTTTCTGATTAGCAAACTGAAAAAGAATTGGATTCTTTTTAGAAATAATTAACCCCAACGAGCTACTTGTATCTAAGGAGCTGACTTAATTAATGGCAAAAATAGTAAACAACATCATTTGTTTTGTTAACTGACACTGTTGGCTTTGTGAACAAGTTCAATACAAAGCTTGAAAGTATTGGCAAAGAAACCCATTTAGTAGGCTTTATTTATTCAAACTAGAAATTAATTTTATTGTTTGTGAATGGTGTGGGATTGATAGAACTGAAAATGAAGTCTTCTGTTTATCCAGAGAGAAGCTATAACACAATTGCAGCAATGCAAACTTTCCACTCTGGCCCCACGGTATGTCTAACAAGAAAGTTTAATTGTCTGTATTAAAAAAAAAACCAAACCAACAGATCAATATTTGGCCTTTCTGCTGAGAAGCTAAATGTGCTGACAAGCTTACATTTTGAAGATATTCTGGCATTTCCACTAGTGTTAGTGGGAGTTTTTGGTAAGTACACTGAAGCACTGAAAAAACCCTTTAGGACTAAGTCCACAAAAACTGAGGAGCTGTGAAATTGCTGCCACGGTTGGAGGAAAACACATCATGTGGGATCAAACATTCAGAGATAGGAAGGGCTGCTGCACCTCCATGCTCCCAAGACCAAGCAGTAGCCAGGCTGTGTGTAAGCACACACACACAGACAGAGCATGCATATTTGTGCATACACATCACATACATGCACATATGTACATGAACACACAGATACCACATAGCTCACTGGCCACTTACACACACACAGACCACACCAGTGATCTCATTCTGCTCCCATCATCATCTGAGTAGGTTGGAAGCCTATTAGTGAGAAGATACATTTATACACAGAGAAAGGTAGCTGTGATCCAGCTCCAGAAGCTGGATCAGCACACTGTCTGCCCAGTAGTTGGAATTTTAAACCCAGTTTTTCCAGTTGCTGAGACCAGGACATTCTCACCCCCATGACTGCAGCCTCACTCCAGTTTCCAGCCCAGACTTTCACACTCAAACACACTTTGCCACACTTGTTCTTTCACCAGTCACCTAAATCCCTCCTTTTCCAGCCTTTGGTTCCACCCTTAAATATGTGATTATAAGTAGTGGGCAAACCCAAAATAAATTCTTCCCCTGGATCCCATACTGTGTCCCACTCCTTAATCCTGAAAGGTGTTTCAGAGAGAAGCTCCAAGTGACTCATCTTGATAAGTTTCACACCTGGGCAAAGGGACTGAAGTTCTCCTGACAAAAACCTGGAAGGTGTTTGCTCCTCACAGGCTGTAATTTGTGTTCCTGCCTGCCATTGAATGTCAGAGCTCCCCTGGGTTCCAGAGATGGATCAGTGGTTCTCCTTGATGGGCCTGCCAGTAGCCCACCATGGTCCTGTTTGAGCTTCCTCTCTGACATTGTCTCTCACTGCTCTCTCTCACAGGTATGCCAACAGGCTGTGACCACATCATCTAACAGCTGCCAAGCCCAGTTTTCCACCATTAAAAAAAGCCGAAATCTAGCTGACAGGATGTTACAGGTGATTTTGGAATGGCTGAGCAGTTAATGAGATTATCTGTTGTGTGGCTGATTCAACTATGAATTGTACACTTCATATGAAATCCTAGTAAGTAGCCACCCACTCAGTGTCTACTGGTGTGCCCTCACTCCATCACAGAGAATGGGTGCCCACAAGCCATATGGGAAGCATGACAGGGCCTGTGCCATCCTCCCTGGCTATGCTAGCCAGCATGGACAAGAACCTTTCCTGTTACCATTTTATTCAATGTGCCATCCCATTTCTATGTCCAGAAATGTTCCCAGCCACTGTTTTAATTTACTGGAGTGGATATAACTGCCCTCGATGTCACCGTTTTAATTTACTGGGGTGGATGTTACTACCCCTCTATTGTAGAGCCTCATGTTGTAGAGACTCTACAACATCACCTGTCTCATTTTCATTCGTTGTAGGAAGGTGTCCCTTTCAATATGTTGCAAAAATTAATGATCTCTTTTGGTGCTCTTAGGAGACATACTGGGATTGATTGGGCATGGAAACTGAACTCCTTTTTCATTTGCAGAAGTGTACCTTCTGATTGAAAGGCTGACTCCAGCATGGGCAAGGTAGCAGAAAGAAATTTGTGCTGCCAATAGCTATCATAAACCCGTTAATATACAGCTGGGAGATTGCTGGGGAAGGACTATTGGGACACTCACATGTTCACACGTTTCCCTTTGCTCTCTGAAGACGGAGTTTATAGACACCTGCCTCAGTTTTTTTGCACTAGCTTCTTAGGATTAAGCAGTAAATTATTCTACATGCATTTTTTCCTGTTCATGGAGTATGCTTTTTCTGTTTATCAGTACCTGGGGAAGTGATAGTTTTAGAAGGAGCAAGCATGTGAGAAATGGGGATCTGTATAGAGGAGTCAGGATAAATGATATCTTTTCTTATTAGATTGAAAAGTGCCACAAATTCGTGATTTTTGTTATTTGCCATCTTTAGTTTGAACTCATCCTTCTAATATGAGAAAATAAAGGAATTCTAAAACCAATCTGATGTGGAATAAACCACATCCAGGGTGAATTTCCATCTGCAAAATTTTCTCATTTATCTTGATTTTTCTGCAGTCATATTTACACTACATTTGCCTAGAAAATAAAAACTTCTGCTTTTGAAACAATTGCATTACTCACATGCTTAAGTTCAACAGGTTTGAAAAAAAGAGTAAAGATGGTGCTGAGGCAATGTCTCATTCTAGAGAGAAATTTCTTCCATTTACAAGTAAATGGAAGTAAAGTAAAAAGATACTTTTCCCTACCTTTTACTTCAAAAGCAATTTTGAATCTTCAGGTCAAGCACTTTAATACATCAGACAGCTTCTGCTCTCAGCTACACCTGTTGCATTTCATTATCTTCTGTTAAGCCCTAATTACATATAGACAAACTCATTCACTTGACCTTGTTGACCCTGCCATTAGAACTTTAATTAACTCTTGTGACCATGATTCATGGCCCAGAACAGAATGCAAGTCACTTTATCACAACTAGGTAGGTAAATGGGGCTAAAGTGTATTTTCAATGAATTGAGCATTTGTCTGTGATCACTGAATAGGAGGTTGAGTACAGATGCATTCAGTAACCCAATGAAACATCCATGTATATTTATAGTTTTGACGACTACAGTGCAAGCAAACATATCATTAAGCTCTGAAACATGATAAATGTTGTCATCTAAAGAATTTTTGCTCAAATTTAGTGCTCCTCTGACATTAAATCCAGCTGATATTTGTCAGAAAACAAACAAACAAAATTGTATTTATGACATCTCCAAAATGCGTGTCAACAGCTCTTTAGTACAACTCCAGTTTAATAGAATTCATTATTAAATGGTTTTCTGCATGGTAATAGCTAATGACATCTTAATATGAATTCCAGCAGCCTAAAATCTTCCCTAAATGCAATCTTTTACACCATATTGCTCAAGTTTCCAGCATTCAGGGGATTCCCTTGCCAGTTCAGGATACTCTAAAACTGGATGATCTGTGTTGATAGCTGACCTTTTGTCATTCTTTGTTTCCTGTCATTTAATGAGGCTAGGTACTGCTAGCTATTGGCATGCCTTCTAGACAGAGTGACATCAGCTGGTTCTCAAGTATTAAATCTCTATCACTGTGGAATAGGCTCTCAATAGAATTTAGACATGCAGGACTCGTACCTTTACTATCTTAAAATCAGGTCTAGGAACATCATATTCTGACACAAGGTTTTAATGTTTTTTTTAAGTTTCTTATTAAATTTATGGAAATCCTTGTGCAGAAAGAAGGGCAGAAGTCTTTGCCACTTTGAGTTTGAAGCAATTATAAAAGGATAATAGCATTTTTCTACATCAGGTAAATTTCCTGTGTCACAATACCTATGGTATTAATAGTCAAGGAACAGTATAGTAACAAAGGTCATTTAAGTGCTACAAGCAGATAAATGTCCAGTCACCTTTAAGAACAACTGAATTAACATTAGAAGTAGGGAAAATAAACCCACTCACATTAATGCATAAGTACTACCAGGCCACCCACCACCAAAAAGTACATCTTTTTTGCATTTCCTGAGCATACTCTGGTAGCTGCTTTGGGTTTGGAGGTATGGCATTTGATCTGTAGCTGTGACTAGTCTTTCTATTAGTAACTCATAACCTTAATACAAACAGTCTGACTTGGCCAAGTCATTGCTTTTCCCACATAAGCAGCTGCAGTTGCAGTCATTGAGACTACTCAGGTAGGGCCAGTTTGAGTGAAAATTTTCAGCAACAGCATTTTTTTAGTCCCAGAGACAGAGTGACAGGAGCGGCAGATGGGTGAATTAGAAGGTGTCTGATCAACAGTATGCTGTTCCATCTTTTACGTAAAATGCTACAGGTGATCTATATCCAGTCACACTGTGCAGAAAATATTAGCACAATTGGAAATGTTTTTGTTAGATAGCTTGAGTCAAGACATTTTTCCTGTCTGAATATACAATGCTGGGTATACATACAGTTACCCTTTGAGGTTTCAAATAGTTTTTACCTGAAAATGTGTGTGTTTATTCACCTCGGTTGATTTAACACATCCCGCTATTTAAAATAATCGCATACCGGTTTAAATTGCTGTGTTCAAAATAGTTGCCACTAGATGGCAAACTGATTGTGTGCAGCCTTCCACACAAAGGGAACGTCTCCGCTGTGTGCTAGGTGACCAGGTGAACGTATTGCATCAAATTTATCCTGCCCTGATTCCGTTGAAACCAGTGGAATTACACCAGAGAAACAGATGGCTCTTTAACCTTAGGTACTGAAATCGCCTACAGTAAGTAAATATCATATTTGTTTCTGTTTGCTTGTTTAAATCAAGTCTGTTGTACTAAGCCTTTTAACTTCACATCACATATGAAAAATGCCAGAGTTCAGGCCCATCATTCCGTTTTAGGTACCAGGTATGTTCCATGGGACTCAAGAGTGAGTGGCACATGCCAAGAGAGACAAAAGAGACTTGAAAACAAAAATCCCTTTTCATATGTGCCCATATGTTCCCAGAACCCATGTGAATGCTCACATTTTACAGTGCCCAACCCTTCACGTGCCACAAATCTGATTTGGAGAGTTTTGCTTTCATCAGTTCACACAGCGCCTCAGCTAGGGGCAGGACCTCTTATGATGTTATCCTTTCCTTTTCCCTCATAATTTTGCAATAGTGGATAGCTTTTCCAAGCAACTGCTCCACATTTCCATACACAAGTGCTATTTGTGGTCACTTATAAATACTCATTAACACATTAACATACTCAAGATCTTGTTTTTATGCATTTCACACCAGTGACACTTCAATGTTGCTATCATAATGCAAGGAAATATTTTGTGATCTTACATTAGAGACAACTGGCATAGGCCTTGTATCTGTTAGTGTACTTCTCTATTGTTCATTGGTCTGACATCAACTGTTAGAGACAGAGATCCCTTTTAAAAGCAGGACATCTTTCTTGCCTATTTTACTTTCCTACAATTCAGATGTATATATAAAAATGTATATCTAATTATTATGTTCTTGCAGGGCCATTAACAGATGTTGGTATCCCTCCTTGATAAATTTTCGTTTGAAATCTGAGTTTTCACACATTATATTGTGGATTAGCTTAGTTGAGATTTTATGGTTCTTAAGGACAAAGGATCAGCAGCGGTACTGTCATTTCCTTAATGAAATAGGCTGGCAATTCTGACTTGGGATATTTTTTAAATGCTGGCGTAGCTTACTGGTGCCACAATATCAAAAATAAAATGTGGGTTCTAATTTAATTTCTATTGATATGGCAAATTGGCAATTTCAAAAAAATATGCAGAGGGTTTAGGACATGTCAGAACCTCTTTTTCATTCTAAAAAGATTTGCTCTAATCCAGTTCCTGAGAAAAAGTGTAGGAGGTCCACTGGGCTGACTGAATAGGTGTGCAGTTCCCTCTGGTTTTGCTAAGTCTGTGTCCAGTGAAGTGGTGTTTATTGCCACCCTCCACTGGCCTCAGGGATATTGTAGGCATCGCCCTCAGTGTGCCTGTTAAATTTCAACTGTGCAGTAAAGCAATCATTGAGATGGGATCTCTTGCACAGGGCCATTAGGTATTCGCCAGAAAGAATCAGAACAGCATTTTTCTGTCTCATGAACAATTAGCAACGTGTAAGCAAGTTATCCCAAATTTCTTGATGGTCCTCTGAAGTACCGGAGATCAACCACACCTGGATATGGGACCACAGGCAGAACAAATTCATGCTTTAAGGCTGTGTGCAGGATCTCCACTTTTCTTATCCTCCGTAATGTGTCTTCCTTATATATGCAGATTTTACCAGAATTGGAAGTGGAAAACAATAATCACCACATTATATTCGCCAAGTAATGCAGAGGACCTTTTCTTCCTCTGTTGTGTAAAGTGTGGTTCATCTTCTGAGGTCATATCATCTCTTGCCACAGCCTTGGGCACAAGTGTTACCTTCCGTGTCCTGTTTTCTGACTGTGGCCAACAAATCTCTTACTCTTTTGGGCACTGCAACCTTATTCATCAAACTTAATAGCTTAATTTCAAACATCATGTGGTAACGGGTCTGGCTTAAACCTAATTGTATCCTACAGGAGGTAAAACTACAGGGTCTAATGGCTCCTTCTGGCTATGAAAACAAAAGATCATACCTGCTGGAACTTGCAACACCCCCTTATTGCAATGCCAAAAACAATGTTTTGCAAGTTTTTAGCCAAAATGCCAGACCATTGACCTGAATATACAGTAATGAGTTTTTCCCTTGCAAATTAACTACTCTTGAAAATTTAGCTCCTTCATAGGCTTTTCTTTCATGTAGAAGGTAAGAGAATCCAGTTCTTACATTAAATCACCCATTTTGTGTTTAAAGGAGCCCTTTTAAATAAAATTAAATTAATGTGTAAAAATATATTTAGTGCCTCAGATTTTTTTTTTTTTATTGCATGAACTTGTTTTCACTACAAGACATTGTCTTGCTCAAAGGAAAATTGCTTAGAGTAAACTTCTGCAACATTTCAGATCAGTAATCCAAATGCAGTGGCATTCTCACAGCCTAGAAGGCTGAAGTCATTTTTCTGTAACAGATTGTTAACTTTCCTGTTAAAAAAAGAAGTTTAACAGGAAAATTTTTTTTTTTTTTTTTTTTGAGATGGTAAGTATATATCCTCATACACTTAAAATAAAAAAAAACAATTCCTTATTTTTGAGTGACCTTTTTAGAAGGGGAAGGATTGTCTCTGTTGTGCTCACAGTTGTATTAAGAAACAGAGCAGAGTCTCAGGAGTTTTCTTATTTCTCACTTAAACTTTCTCTGTGGAATTTAGGAGGCCTTTAGATTTCCTATGCATCTGCCATCAGTCTACAGTTATGCAGGAGAATAATATTTCCTGTAGTATGAAGTTTTTTGGTGTTTGGATCAGAGGAAGGTGATATGAGACCTGTGCAAGGTGCCACATTGCATATGTTCACAATAGGAAAAAAAAAAAAGAAAAAAGAAAATTAGACTTACTAAATGACAGGTTCTAGGTTAAGTTTCCACCATTTAATACTCTGAGTTAGTATTAAATTTAAATTCTTCTGTGCTATCTGCAGTTCTGATGCACTTAGTGAATTTCTTTATTGTTTTGGGGGTTTTGTGTGTTTGTGTGTTTGTTTTTTCAAATTGCAGCATCATGAGCTGTAAACATCGCTTCAGGATTAGGGGTGCCCTGAGTTTGGTTTCAGCAGATCTGGGCACACTTATGGTTTCTCTCATGTAACCCTTTGCCTTCAGTCCTCCAGCCTGAGAATTTGCACTGCAAACTGTTGTGCTGTTAGGCACTCATCTGGGTGTGTAATACCTAACTCGCTAAAAGATATAAAAGGCTCTTCTGAGTTTCATCCTCCCATGCTACTACAAAAAATATTCCTTTTCTAACCCAGTGTTTGGATCTCTATATTCCTACATTATCTGTTATTTAATGAACTCTGCTTGGGTATGAAAGGATCACAGTCTGTTTCTTGAGTTCAAAAATAAAATGAATACAATGTTTTAAACTAGTGTTTCATTGAAATTAATTTGTCTGCATGATATTCTACCGTAACTTCAAACTATACTCTGGTTTCTGTCCAAAAGTGGAGCTTCTGTTTTAGTTACAAAGCTTCACCAGATAGATTTTTATTCAGTAAATCCAAGCAACTGCAATTTTTTCATTCCAAATCTGTTTAATTTTTTCTCCTTATGTACTTAATTCAAGAGCACAGTTGACCCTTTGCATGAGATGAATCACAAGCTAATCAAAAAATGCCAAAAGCCCTGTAGGACTGAACTAGATGTTCAAGTTGAAGCAAATAAATCCATGTAGTTCTGTATAAATAAGATAGTTGTTTATTGAAATATTAAACTTGAAATTTCTTGGAATACACAAATTAAATTATGTTTCTCTATTTGGAGGATTATCTGGACCCAAAGAAGAGTTTGAGGTGAGAAGCATTAACTGCCATAGAACGAGAAAGCCAAAACTTGAGCTCAAAACTATTCTGTAATATCCAATGTCCAGTGTGCCAAGGACACACCTTCTCAGTCCGTTATGTCTGAAGCATTATTCCAGCAGAATTCAGCTATGACTAGCCAACACTATTTGAAACTAGATCTCAGATCTCTGTGTGGATCTCTGAAAATGAGTAATTAGTGACCACCTGGAAATTACTTGTTTAGTATTATATGAAAACTGTCAGAGGCAGGACCTAAAGAAAGAACCTAATTTTCAGCATCTCCACGCAGGTGGCTTTCCTTCTAGCAATCCAGTGCTTAATGCATTTCACACCTTCTGACTGCCAGAGTCAATGAAGCAGGAGCTTTGTAACCTTCAATATGTAACCTTGTGGAAACCAAGAGGAGATTTCTTATAATGGGGGTCCCTGAGTACGGCTGGGTTTCTGTAGAAGAAATAGTCTATCATCATGCCATAAGAGTGTATCATTATGCTTGTGCCCAAGGGTTCAAAATGAAGTTTCAAAAGAAGTGTCAGTGCCCACATTTCCTATGTGTTAAAAGTTTACATTTGACCTTGCATTGCAGCTTTAAAATGCTGTTTTGTTTTGTTTGAATCTTATTCTTTGCGCCTTTTACAGTCCTGTCTTCTTACCTACCCAATTAGTTCAACTTAACCACTGACAAACGTCCAAACCACAGGTTAGCCCTCTTGCACTACTTAATCCCTGGTAGAACTGGCGTTCATTTTTGACCCCTTCCCTTGAAACCTTTCTCTAATTCTCTTCATATATTTGTCCTGGCCCTTTGTTCAGCTAACTTCATTTCTTTTTCTTTGCGCACCATGGCTATTTGTCATCCTCTAAACCTCATCTTCCACACAAGCTCCCAGTCCCAGTCTCCTGCAAATATACTTGGTAATACATTGTCCCACCCTCTTGCTCATCACACTCCTTCCATTTCTTTCTCCACACATGTAATCACTAACTCTGAAATTTCACTTTTATCTACACTGCATTCAAATTATTTTTTCTCCTATGTACCTTGTCAACAGAAAGGTCCCTGAGAGGCACACATTTTTGTGGAGCTTTGCTGCAATCATAGGAAGAATGAAGTCCCTGCAGCCTTGAGTGGGTCCATAGCAGACAGACTTCAGAATTTTCAGCTAAATATCTAGCTAGTATTTTCTGAATGCTTGCATAATGAAATTTTTCAAAAGTGAATAGATTTATAGAGGAGCAGCATGAATAATTCTCCAACATAAAGCCCTATATTCTTGTTTAATTCAATATTTTTACCTCAATAACTGGATGGAGTAAAACTTCTAATGTAAAACCTCAGAACATTTACAACATGGCAACATGACACACTTTTGTCTACCCCTTTCCTCATAAAAGCTTACATTATATGTGTAAATTGAGAAACAAACAAGAAAATTATAAATCTAAAGAAAAGCACCGAGTAAGAATTTTTTCAGTCCATAACTCAATTGACAAAGTAACTCTAAGAGCTGTTGGGACATCTTCACTACAGACTGTGCTATCTGATTCAGTAATACTATATACAGTTGGAAGCATAGTGTATTAATTGTCTCCAGCGGAATAACTTCCAAGGTGCCAAACCTCAAAGCAACTTCAAGGTTTTGTGTTTAAAAAGATGAATAATATTAAAACAAAAATGTATGCATAAAAAGTGCCTTCCGATTACCTTTTTATAATCCTCACAGAATTACTCAAAGCTGAGGCTCACCTTTCCGGCAAAATTTATAGTGTTTACATTATATAAGGAAACTGTTACATATTTTGATATACATAATATTTATGTGCATAGTAATGATGAAGTCATACTCCTATCTGTTTTAATTTAAATTGCTCCTCACTCACCTAGATCCAGGTTTCTTAGTAGCTATTCCAGACAGGTCAAAGTGGATTTTTTTCTTTTTCATTCACCTTCTATTCATAGGAATGAACAATTATCATATTGAAAAAGTGAAATGTGTTCTCACCTTGAAGATCAGAACTGCTGATTTTGAAGCTACTTGACAAGACTCAGTATGACTTCTATTTTTTACCTCAAGATATCTGAATGATATAATTCAAATTTTCAAAGAATCTAATGACTTGTCATCCAGTGGATGTTACCAGAAAATGTCCTGTGTGACTCCTTTGATGTATTTTCCTATCACAGCAGTGAAGAGCTGGCTGGAAGAGCTCATTGCGTAGACTCTGCTGAGTCAAAGAGCACTAATACTTCCTGCATTAGATCTGTGGGTATCAAGACTTCACTCTCTTTTTTTGCTTGTAAAAGACCAGGTGATTCATATCATATCCTCACAGTCGAGGCAGCATGTGTTTGGACTGCCAGAGGGGCATGGGAGGTGTTTGGTTTTGTCAGGAAGCAGTGATTCCACCAACTGGTTTATCAAAAACTACTTTCATCTTTACTTGCTGGGAATAGTTACTAAGCAGATGAACTACAGGCAAAAGCTGGGTTCAGAAGTCAAAAAGGGAGCTCTTTGAACAAGCTACTTATTTACCCATGCCCAATGAGCTATCTGTGGCCCGCAGAGGCTTTTATACCTGGATGACAGAGACATTTTAAATTTGCCCTCTGAGTCTACAGGATCTCTTCAGTTATGTGTGACTGGAGTGACTGGGGTGGATGAGTGGGGATGGGAGCATTACTGGAGCTGGGGAAATCTCCCAGCTGTGCATTCCAGACCTGAGTGAAATTCAGCTGCTATCTCACAAGCTCCACAGTTGTGCAAAGTCTCTGCAAGTTGCCTGGGCTGACATTAAGCTGCACCACACTGGGTGAGCTTTGAGGGATGACCAACAAAGGAACATTTGAGCTGACATGGAGCCCCAGAACATTTGGACATTGAGAACAGATATAGCCAAGGAAATTAAACTTCTGTTATGTGATCTGCAACTTAATACCCCTGCTGTTAAATGGCCATTCTTACATTGGAAAAAAAAAAAATTGTGAACACCTATCGAGACTTTGGTTCAGATTTGAACAATTGATTTCTTCCTTTCTGCAATTTGAAAACTATGTTTTAAACTAGATTTCCTATGTTTTCCAGTTGTCAGGTATGGGATTAATTTCAGGTAAATTTTAAATCAGTGTAGCGAATGGTATGCTCTGGTGAGGTGAATCTGTCAACAGGATTCTTACTTTGCTTATAGGTCAGTTTTTGAAATGTTTCCTTTTAGGAAGTTGTTAGTGTAGGTTTCACAAAGCTATTGATAGGAAGTTTAATAGGAAAGATACGTATAAGATAAGATGAATCTCTGTTGCTGGCTGCGGTCTGTAGTGAGGGCTACGCTCAACAGTTTTGTATAAACACTACTGTGACTTTGTTTAATTGCTTCAATTAACTAAATAAAAATAAAAATATAAATAGCTTATATTTGGTCTCAGAGATCAGTTTTTTCCTGATGCCAAGCATATGTAAAACACAATGACTCTTATTTTTCTTAACATTCACAATGTCAGAGTTATTTTCACATCCTGAAGTTCTAGGATGATCCACTAAGCACATGACATTTTGGCTCCAGAAAAAATCAATCGTTTTTAGACTTGGGCGAAATTTTCAAAATTATATAAAGGTTTTTGAGCCCAGTTCCCACTGCAAATTACTGCCCTATTGATCTCTGTGGGCTTTTGACTGCCCAGTCACTGAGTAGATTTAGAAGTGCATTTTATCTTCAGAATTTTATTTTAATTGTGAAGACATATATAAAACTCACCCTGTTGCAATCTCACACAGATACATAGAGAATAAGGTAGTCACATTGTTTGAGGGATCAGTGCCCTACTGACTGTAGTGTTTCACTTATTTTAAAACATCAGCATTGCTATCTAACCCCCTAAGTACCTGAAATACTGGCATGATTTCCCAATCTATCTGATCATATGTGCTAGCAGGACTAATTACCAGTTGTTATGCAGAATTGATCTGCTAAATATCTTACTGATCTCAAACTACTGCAAATTCCTGATGTAAAATTCTTATTTAATTTGGTCCACTTTGGAACAGAAGCAAGAAAAAATTTATTTGGATGGTTCTGCAATAACCAGTGCAAGATTACCTTGTTCTCTTGGTTAATTTTGAGAGAACTGGGTTCTACATCATGGAGAATTCGTGGGTTTGTATCTTAACAGTCAGTTGAAATACGTTTGAGTCAATGTATGCTGAAAAGAAACTCTCAGCTAAGCTCAGGTAACAACTGGAGCCTAAGTTTGCCTCAAGTGGCTACTTTTACATCTGTGTTACTGCAGAGAAGCTAAGCAGTGTAAAAAAAATCCCAGGTTTTCTGGGTTTTTCTTTACATGCTATACTTGATTGGTTAAATTTATGTGTTATTGGTTAAGCAACCAGGTCTAGGCTGCAGAAACATATACACTCTTCGTATTGTGAACTCTGTATTTGAGCTGCAAGGAAGCAAATGCAACAAGGTTAGAAATAGTTTTCATTCTAATTCCCTATTTCCAGTTACTCACTACTTAAAGAAATTTTAGGCTGGAATTTTCCACACTTGGCTTCTACCAACATTTATTTTTCACCCATTAGAATATTAGGGAGCAGTTATGAAAGAATAGTGGGGAAAAATTTTCTGTTATGAAAGAATTCTTGTGACATAACTAAATAAATAAATGCTATAGACAATAAAATTAGGAATTTAAAATGGAAGTTGGCATGGAAATATTTGTTACTTTGAAGTGTATCATGATCTTACTGTGAAGAAAACTAATTCTGAGTTAACTAAGCGTTAAGGATTCGTAAGTTGGCTTTGAGCACCAGAATTGCTAGCTATAGTTAAAGAAAGGTGTTCTCGTTGTACATAGTCTGTTGGTTCAGGAACAGATATTGCTTGATAAAACTATTCTGCGAGAATTGTAAAGTATTAAATATTCACAATTACCATGTTATGCTTCCATCTTTTAGCTTTGAAGAGAACTGCAACTTAAAATATTTGGAATATACCATGTCAGCTTGTGAATTTGCAAGCTGTGAAAGAGAAGGGTGGCAACAGCAGTTGTAAATACACATTGGTTTGAATTCCAGCCGAGCACTTACCTTGTCTGCCATGCACATATGCATGTGTCTGTTTCTATAAGCATGTCTTGACATATTAGCCACTACAACAGGAGAAACAGCATGTGCAGTAAGTTTATATAATGTTTCTTATCCTATTTAAATCTGCAGCTGCTGATTCCCTGATGTGTGCAGAACTGTGCTCAGTAGATCCTTATTCTGATGAGTTGTAGTAACCTAAACAAAACTGTACAACAGTGTGGCCTATTACAGAAAAAAAAAATTCTTAATTTTGCATAGTATTTTTTACATGCAGATTCTTCTTCTTCTCAGGCCATATCTTCTGATACTAATACAAATCATGATACTCAGGCCTGAATACCCATCTTCATTACAGAACAAAACTGCACCAAAAGAAAAACAGTTCATGTTTGGGCTCACGTGAACATAAACCAGCATATAGGCCAAATATAACATGGATTTTCTTATACAAGTCCATTTATATAGGTGCTTTCTGCCTTCAGGAAATTATACAAGAAATAGCATTTTATTATAATATGATCCTGTTGTTATAGATGTGGGTCAGTCTATTTTTATGTGTTCTTATGTAATGCAATTATTTGTTCTCAGCTGAAACTTGGCTTACATTCCATAGAGAAGAACAACCCTACTAGTTGCTGAAAGATTAAGTAGTTTAATATAAATAAATAAATATATACATATGTAGAGAGAGAGAGAGAGTATGTACTATTCTTGCTCATTAAGATATATTTAGGTGGTCTCTCCTTTTCATCAGATTGATGCTTACAACTATCTCATCCAAAACAGGAGAAGTCAGAAATATTACAAATGGAAAGATATCATCATAATGTAGGAGACATTTTTTTGACAGAAATTTCTGAACTGAGAATTGCCATTCAAATATTCACATAGGCTGTAATGTGAGGTACATATTTGAATTCACTGTACATTTAATATAAGCAATAAACCTTTCATGTACACATTTGAGTTCCACTCTAAAGGACATTCTTCACTCCACTGGCTTTCTATAAAGCCTTAGCTCCAAACTCAGCACATAAGAGAGGTGCCATAGGTTAGCCATTGATAGCAGCCCCAGGTGAGATTTGTGCCTAGCAGTACACTTACACAAGACCATCACTGTAATTATTTCTGTGAGGTGAAGAATATGCATGGTGCTTTCAGGATGAACAAACATATTCATGAAAATACTACTTACATCCATGCTTCCCTGGATGAGTGGTGAGAGGGCAAGAGACTTTCTCTTTGGAGCAGAAAAGGTCCGTCATTTCCTTTTTAGCCAACGATCCTAAAGTCCCTCTGTATTTTCTTGGAACTTTTAAATGTTCCCTGAGAACTCACCAACACTCTCAAATGCAGGATTTGTGCACTGAAAATCTAAAAGTCCTTCTGTGTTAAGTTCATTTTTCCAGTTTAAATATTTGGAGGTTATGTAAAGAAGGGTAGATATGCTTCCCAGTACAGTACCGTAATGATATTAATGATTATACCGTTGATGTTCCCATGCTGCATCATATTCTTTCTAAAATTTAAGGCACAGAGGATTTTGATTTGCAAGAATTCCCCGGGGGGTAAGAAGCTAGGAGGGCTTGATGTAAAGTGTCACGTGAAGCTTATCTTGGAACATGTGAAAATGAACTAGTTTCAGCAAAAGTATCCTTTCTGAAGTTCAGTTCCTCTTGAACGCTTAAGAGCATGCATCAGTTCTGTTATCAGTGGATATTGAAATCAAATCATGTTGTGGGAAACTGCAAATGTAAACCAACATGAGTTGGTTCTTCCACGAATAGGCATCAGCCTGCACAGACTACTATCGTATACAGTTCTGTGCTGAAAGCAAAAAGAATATCCTGCATGCTTTGTTGTGGTAGCCAGGAGACCGAGTTCTCCATTGAAACGTGTTTGTCGAACCTTGAATTCTACAGCAAACAGGTACTCCCACCTCTTACTATTGTGTGTAATTATTCTACTAAGAATATTAGTTTGCACTTGTTGTCATTTTCTAGATAATAAATGATATTTTGGCAGAGGGGTTAGCACATAGCTTAAAAGTCCAGAACAAAAACTCCTTTTTACTGACTGAAGCTACTATTTACATTTACATTTACATATTCTCTTACATATATAGATCAATGAGAGCACAATGCCCACTATGCCAGCACAGGAAATTATGAGTTGACTCCACAAAGCCTGATGACTCAGGATCATTGGCAATGGAATATAAATTTCTCAGATTCTGAATAATCCATTCGTTGTCAGTCACAGAAACAGGCCCCATTAATATTCTCTGTTGCTTGTCAAAGAGGGGAATGCTATTGCTGTGTGTCCACATGAAAAAACACCACTGGAAAAATCTTATAAAGACTCACTTCTTGTTCTATGTGGGTTGTTGGACCTAACAGCAAAGAGGACATGTTTTGTCTGTTGCTTTAATTGCAGTCACGTTTGACAGGCCTATTGGATACCTGTTCTGCTGCAATCCTAATTCTGAATTCTCAGGGAAGGAAAACCTCTTATCAACTTCCAAAACTGCTTTGTTCAATGTTTGCTGCATTTCTGGTTTCCTTCTACTGCCTTTAACCGTTGGCATCAGGTTTTTGCATTAGCCTCCACAAGCAAAGATCTGTTTGCTCAGAGAAAACCTCTGCATTATCCCACATACATCAAGCATGTGTTGCCTGGTATATGAAATCTGACACCACCAGTACTAAAAAATAAAGAGAAAAAGGGTGTTATTTACTTGTTTGAACACACTAACAGATAAAAAGATTTGAAAACAAAGAAAGAAGAGTCTGCATGCATACTTCGAGTCATTTGCTCTCATGTCTTATACAAGCAATATTTGAGATTCTTTCCTCTTCATCTACTGCTGGACCAATTTATATTTTACTAGGAATGTCCACATGTGGCTGTGAGTCACTAAGTCTGACACATGTTGCTCTGAAAACTGTTTTATTGCTCTCCAGGGAGAGCAAGTTAGAGCAAGTTCTCACCCTGCCATTGTGTTTTAAGGACCTTGGATGGGACTTCCTCCTCTTTTCCCCGTACTGTCAGGCTTTGCTGTCCAAGGAGACCCACAGGATGAGCTATTTATTCACTTCCAGATATTTTTCAGCAGCAGTTATAGATCTAAAAATTCTACAAACAATTATTAAAATAACCCCTGCTTGTGTAGACTATTTCAACAGAATTGTTTTCCATCTAAGAAGTGAAGACTGCAACCCTTTTTCATTCAGCTTCTGTTCCCAAGAGTGATGTTTATTCTGTGCTGCCTCATCAACTTGCCTTCTTTGTGCATATTAAAAATACAGCTCTCAGAGTGACTACTAGCTTTTGGGTGACAGGTCTGCAGTATCCAGCCTGAACCGACTGTCCAACATAATGCTCTGCTGCAAGGCTGTGAGAATCTTATGCACAGTTGGAGTCAAAGCCTTCTACTATGGAAAATGATAATGGCCCTCATATGCAGAGTGTGCCCACATACCTTAGGAAAGAGCATGCAAGAATACAGTTCTTTGCCAAAAAGAGTCGTGTGGTGGTTACCCTCTTACCCACTCATAACCACAATATTGCTCATTATTATCCCTTAAAACTACATCTAGGAAATTCCATTTTAAAGGCTGCAAATCTCCTGTTACTTCCACTTTTGCCTGACACAGGCTCCCTCCCTTCTTCCCCCTTTCCTTTCTTGACTCACACTCTGTTTGCCCTTTCCATACCACTTGTCCTCCTCTGTGGTGTGTCTCTTTTCCTATCACCATCTGCTTTCCTCTCATTCAGGACCTTTATTCTTATCCATTTCTTTTGTCCTATCATCCATTCCAGACCACACAATCTCTGCTGTATCTTCATATCTCTTTCTGTCTCTGGGGCCACCTCCTGCTTCCTTCAACTCATTTAAGATGGCCAGTTCTCCAAGCCCTTCCCTAATGTCCAACACACATGTCCAAGCTTCTAACTTCAGCCTTCTTCTGGTTCAAGAGTCCTCATCAATATTACAAATTGGCATTTGAATCAATATTACAAATTACTTTTTCCACTTTTACAACTCATTATTCTGGCCCAATGCTCCCCAAACTCTTTATATGCAACATGGCTCTAGATTTATTCCTGAACTGACAATCCCATAACTTCCCTATCTTCCTTTGAATTTCTTTAGGATGAAGACCAGCTCTTGAAAACTCTGTAGTCTTGCAACTTTGTGAAAGCAGGAATTTTCAAGGGCTTCATCAATGTCTCCAGAAACAAGCTCTCCCAGGCTGCACCTACAATGAATCCAGGGCACATTGGGCTGAAACTTCTCTGGAAAACACTGCAGTTTCTTTCAGGTACTCGTGATCAAGTTTCCTTCCCAGGAAAAAAAAGAATGTTGCCCACCCAAGTCTCACTTTGGCAGGGAGTTGGGATGCAGCCAGGCAGGCACACATATCTGAAAGCTGGGAAGTATTACTGGCTCTCCAGTTTAGCACGACATTTGAATCAACTTTGATAATTATTCTAGGATTAGTGGCAAAACCAGTTGATTTTATTGATAATAAGTGAGTCATGATTTCTTAACATCCATCATAACGTCATGTTCTCTGGGCAGAGAGACACCACTGTTGAGAGGAACTGGAATCACCATGGACTGCAATATGCTTGCTTCAACTGGTAAATGACCACACACAACTTCTCTATACATTCCCAACTTCCTAAAGTTTTCACACTTCCATATTCCTGGCTTAGAGGTTTACATAACACAGACAATATTTCTTTTTCACAGTGATTGCCCTCAAACCCTCTTTCCTGTCCTCCAGGTTGGGGAAGAATAGCATGACAGACTGATGACTGTCACTGGTGAGAAAGGTCACACAATGAGCTGCGCAGGTTACCAGAAGTGTGATTAAAAGTCTCATGCAGTCTATTTTTTATTAACAAGGCCATCTTTAAGGCATGTGCATCTGTATCATAGAAATCAAGATCCCAGAAATGTCAAATTATTTGGTAAAATGTAAATACTGAATCTTTTTCTTGGTTTATGTAGATACTTGCTGAGGAGCCATTAGATCACAGAAACCCAATATGCAAACTGAATGGATAATGTACATTACTTTGCTCTCACCCCCTTAAATGGTACTCAAGATTTGGATTTTGGAAGCCATGTATATGGATGTTCATGCACATGCTCTTAGAAAAATAATCAGTATTTGGCTACAGCACAAACACCTATTCAACGAGTTACAAGAATACTCAGAGAGAGACCAAATTTAGCTACTCCAAAATCTGTCATTAAACATACTGCCAAAATCATATTAAATGCCATACTTACATATAGAAAACAAGTGTTTGAAATTCTCTGCCTTTGGAATACAGATGGAATTCTAGTACTAAATAAAATGGCAACAGAACTAATATTTAAAGAGCATATGTGAATAATGTTTAATCTATTTTTACTCAATAATTTTTTATTGACAAAATAATGAGTTTATTATACATCATGAGCTGACACACTATGATTAGGGCAAGGATCGAAGAAAAGATAGGGAACAAAAGGTACCTTTATTAATTTCATAGGTCCTTTTATTTAATCAAAGAGTTACCCGTTTGATCAAGCAAAGCAGCTATGTGCTGTTTCAAATCCTTGGTTGCAGCTACTACTTCCAATATTCATCCTTCAAGGAGCTTTTCCACTGTGTCATCATTTTCTGTAAGAGGATACATTCTTATATCATAGTCACACATACAACTGTGTTTCCCTTTAAGATTTTCAGAGGAAAGTGACACAATCTTTCAAGCATAAATAAAATAATGGCAGATAACTAGTTCAGTTGTACTCTTGGAAATGTATTTTCTTAACAGAGTATGTTATATCGTCCCCTAAAACATCAATATCATCTCGAGAATAATCAGTACAGGTCAAGCATCCTAAAGAGCTTGAAATAACACCAACTTGCATCATTCTTTGAGTATCTTCTGCAGAGCTCAGCTAATTTATTGCTACAATAGAATAATCTAGTTCTTTGGCAACTGTCTGACTTAAAACATTTCAACAACATCGAACATTGGGAACATTGGGAAATAATTTTCAAAAAAGCGCTGAATGAATTCAGTTATAGTTTATTGTTTCTAACACATAAATTTCCTCAACCAAGAGTTCACTGGTGGAATGTAGGAATTTTCTCATCCTTTACTGTTTCTTGCATCTGTGTTTTAGAAGAGTCAAAATTTATGTTATCACTAATTATTACAATTAGGTTAATACTGTTTTCTGTAATTAGTTTCTAATGAACATATGTTTATTGATGAAAACTGCAGCCTATATGCAATGCCATTTGAGCTGAAGGGGTGTGAAAAGTCTCATCATTGCTCATCATAAAACAACTATAATGTATTTTGCTTAGGCACCAATCCTGCAAATACTTAATTGCGAGCCCCATTTTACTGCTGTGGAAAAAAAAATCATTTAAATAGACAGAAACTGTCAAGACAGTATGGTAAAAGCCTGATTGTCTGAACTGTTCGAACATGGGCATGGTTTAAGGGAGCAGAGTTGTCAAGCTTGGTTCTTAAATATTTTACCACACATTCTGAAGTAAACACTCTACTGAAGAGAAGCTGAGGCTAGGAAGTCCTGTCAGAGCTGGACCATCTCTATCCCATGTCCAATGCAATGCTGTCCCCATCATGGGGATCATAGGGTAATGCAGTATGCATCCATAATATCTAAAAGGTTGTACTTGGTCTTGTCGTTTGCATTTATTTCTATTGATATTCAAGTGATACTCATTACTGGCTGCCTATTAGTATTTATTATTATTTTTGTTCTAGTAATTTGGGCTAAAGTTGGAAGTGTAATTGTAGAAGGGAGCATATATAAAAGCAAGACAAAGCTTGGTCATTGATTGTTACTGGGATTAACCAAAGATGTATTGAGATTTTAGAGTTAAGACATACATAATAATATGCCAAACTACCAAAAATTCAGAATTTACTTTGTCAGTTTTTGCCTTTAGGACAGAATGACTTTAGGGAGATGGTCTGGGGTCTGAAAAAAATATGGGATTACTACAATTAAGGCTGTGTTCTGTGTTGTTTTATACTTTGCCTCAAAATACACACACACACACATATATATGTATATACAGTTTTAAAAGTATCATATTTACATCTGATCCAATCCTCCACCCTCCCTCTTTCCCACTACACTTAGGCCTCCTACAGGTCTATGTTGTGTTATGTTCTTTTGCTAACAGACCTCCTTGCAGGTTAAGTCCATCCTGAGCAATCCCATGAGATAACAAGGGCCTTCAGTTTTCACTGTTTTCTGAACCAGGGGCAGAAAATAAATTAAGATTATATTTGTCTTTAGGAATACCAGGCACTGATGGAGAGTATTCAAGCAGGTGGCACATCTGAGACTAGTTTTATTTTGTGAGCTGGCTAGCGAGATGAGGCCCATCACAAGGAATGTGTCCATATCGAATGCACCCCGTATTTCGGGAGCAAAGGAGGAGCTTGGGTCCGCGCTGCCTGCCTTCAGACCATCTCCCCGGGGATCTCCTCGCTGGCCGCGGCGGAGGTCAGCCCCTCTCTCGCAGGACCCGCACTTTCCTTACTGGTGCTCAGCTGTTCTGCCTCTGCCCCAGGTCTGTTCTGCGCAGAGGATCGGGCCAAGAGCCACAGACAGGCTCTCCCCAGTCCCCCGGCGCCCACTACCCAACCTCAGCAGCACCTGGCGGGACCCCAGAGGACCGGACCTCCCCCTCCCCGAAAAGTGCAAGGCGTTATTTTTGAAAGCGCCCAAAATAGCGCGCGGCTGCTGCACAAGTCTCCTTATTATTCCTCCAGCGTCGGCAGTAAATCAGGGTGAGGATGCACCTCCGCCGGAGCCCTCGGCGGCGGCCGCGTTTTCGGCGAGGGCGATGCCCGCCGCCGGTGCCGGCTGCCGGGTGCCGGCTGCGGGCGGCCGGGGCGCAGCGGCAGCGCAGGCGAGGGAGGAAGAGGAGCCGCGGCGGCGGCGGCGGCGGCAGTTTCCCCTTTCCCCAGCCCTGGCTCCGCGGGCGCATGCTCACTGTGCCCGCAGCCCTGGACCATATTTGTCAGGACTACTCGAGAGACGGAGAAAGAGAGAATTTGGGGGGGTAAGGAGCGGCGGGTTCCGATCTGATCCGCAAGCCGTTTAGGGAGCCGCGATGGCAAAGGCTGGTGACGGGTTTTAATTTTCCCCCTAGGTGAGGATGAAAGTTAGAGAGAGCGCGAGAGATAAAGGGAGAGACGCACCTCCTCTCCCTCCCTTACGAAACGTATCTGGGGAAGGGGAGGGGGGCTTCTCCCCGACCA